>SBJP01000756.1:0-10856 GCA_014805705.1 Cucumispora dikerogammari
AGCTATTAAAATGAAGACAAAAATATACACACAGAAACACATAGACTTACAAACATTTAATAATAAATACAGAAAAAAGATATTTGAAAAACCAGATCAAGGGCACATTTATCAGATCTATGTCGGCGGTAAATATGAGCTGATATCAAGAGATATAGCAATAATCAAAGACACCCAACCAACACACAATATATACTTTTTTGAAAATTTAGAATGTAAATGCTGTGATTTTGTTGAAGAGTTGGGTAAAAGAGCTAAAATGATTAATAACATTTTTAAATCCAAAGATACCCTTACGGCTTTACAGGATGCGGCTCACCCGGGAAGTAGAAGAACATGGAGTGTGGAATGAAGTGGAAGTAAAATGGAAGTAGCAATAGAAGTTAAAGTAAAAATGAAATGAAAGTGGAAGTAAAATGAACGACTTTGTGAAAAAATGTTTTTTTTTAAAATATTATAGAAGATTTTATTAACACTTTGGACAGCTCTTGTACTTAAAATTTCTAACAGTATATGAATAACAGTAACTCTTATTTTTTATCTGTATAAAAACGATATAAAAGTTCCTTTAGATGTAAAAAACTGAAATGGTCTGTCTCTCTATAATAATGTGTTCAGATAAAAGCAGTGTTTTAAAGAAACATGTCATATTAACACTATAAACGACCTTCGTGTACAAAACAAATATTAGAGATAGTTTTTGTTGTTTCTCGGGGCCCACTACACTTAAACATAGAGTTTTTATGTTTGTTCTCGTCATATAAAATATAAAAAATTTACTTTTAAAAATATAAAAGTTCTGATTTAAATGTAATTCTTTTACCTAAGCCTATCATACAGTGTCTTTTAACTTGCATTTAATATATTAAACTCAACAGAGTGTGTTTTAAGCATAAGAGAGCTGATGTTATCATAAACAGACGATAAAACACTTTAAGATTTGTTTTTTTTTTCGAAGATGTTTTAGTATATGAACTGCGAAACTCACGCCGAAAGTACAAAAAGAGACTTGTCAAATCAAATAAAGAAACTTTTTTTTTCGCATAAACCGGAGATCATGATGTTTTTTTAGTCGCTTAGTTTAAATGAAATAAAGTTTTGAAACTCAATCCTTTGTATAACAGACCGAAATATTTATAAAAATACTTAAGAAATATAAGAGCGACTTAATAAGAATGTTATATGATCTTATATTAACACTTTTTTTTAAATTTAATGGTCGAAACATAGCTTAATCCTTAAGTCTATATGGCCCATATATGCGCCATAATTTTACACACATTTTTTTATTATGACTCATATATGAGCCATAATTTTTTTATCAATTGTTATTATGGCTCATATGTGGGCCATAATTTTTTTATCAATTTTTATTATAACTTACATATGAGCCATAGTTTCTTCATCAATTTTATATGGCTTACATATGGGTGGTAACCAAATGCTGAATCCTAGCATTTTCAGCAAAAAGTGCTGAAAATGCTTAAAATCTCTTTTTTTTTCTAGAAATTTATTGGATAAAAAATCATAAAGCACATCCTCATGTCAGTACCAAAAAGAACTAAAAGAGCAAAATTATCTTCATATATACTCCTATTTGAAAAATCTTTTTATATCACACCAAGAGATAAACTTTTTTGTCAATTATGTCACGTAATTGTAAACTCAGATAAGAAATTTAATATAAGCTCACACGTTTAATCACAAAAGCACTAAGAAAAACTCAATAAAAAAAAACTACATCCAATTCAATTATTCTTAAACGAGAAAGAAAGCTCATATACAGAAATAATTACAGGGGCCTTTTTATCAGCTAATTTTTCGGTTCGCAAATGCGACATCCTGCTATAAAACAACTATTTACTAAATTGGATCACCCTATACTAAAGGAAACATCGTGTATAAATGTGGTAGACATATTGTACGAGCGGAAAAGAAATGAAAACAAAGCAAATTTAAAAACAATAACTTTTTTATGATTGTTGATGAGGCCTACATTTAAATAAAAAGTATGTTAACATTCAACTGGGTTTGCTTTCTGAACCCAAGAATATCTTTTTAATATTGTGTAGAATCGAAACAACAGTAAATTCGAGCGAGGCGAAAAAAATTATATATTCTGTGATAAAAGAATATGGTCTTGATATTAATTTTATGTCAATTTTAACCCTTGCCCCCAAGCTCTTTTTTCAGTTATTTTTTTTATTTTTTGTTTTTTTGTTTTTATAATCATGTCTTTTTTTTATTTTTTTAGAATTTTTTTAGAATTTTTTTAGAATTTTTTTATTTTAATATTTTTTTATTTTTATTTTTTTGTTGTGTTTTTTTCTAATTATACCTTTGTAATAATAAATATATGTGTAAAGAAAAAAAAATTTATATTTTTATTATATACTAAATATAATAAAAACAGAAAAATAAGTTACTTAATGTATAAATGTAAAAATTTACAATATAAACTTATTAATAATATAATATTTTTGAAAAGTTTTTTTTTACTTAATTAAATTATCTTAATTAAATTATAGTATTAATTATCTTAATTAAATTATAGCATATATTATTTTAATTAAGTTATAATATAAATTATCTTATTTAAATTATAATATAGATTATATTAAAAAACCTTTTTTTTTGTTAATAAAATATAAAATCAATTATAAACCATCAAAAAATAAATAAAACAAACCTACATAATAACACCATATATATATTAATATTAAGAAAAAAAATATTAATATTTAATTATAACAAAATAAACTTATTGTTTTTAAGTATTAAGTTTTTTAATTATCTTATTTATTACATATATATATAATAAATAAGATAAAAAAATTCCACGTATTATTTATATATTATTATTTACTAATAATAACAATAATAGTAATAATATTACTATTAATAATATGAATTATATAAAAAAAAATATATAATAAAAAATAATAATATAAAAAAAAATAAATAATAAATTAAAAAAGTAAAATTAAATCATCTGCCACACTATTTATATATGTATCTATATTAATATTATAAATCATAAATAATTCTATAATATTTTTAGCTAAAAACTGTTCTTTATGTAATTTAATTAAACTTATTGAATTCCGTATTAGTTTATATACAAGTTGATTCATGTTGTATATGTTATAAAAGGCTGGTTTATTAAGTATAGTTTGTTTTAAATTACTTAATGTTGGATTAATAAAATAATTGTAGATTTTAAGTAAAATATTTAAGTCATTATTATGTATTGATATAATATTTATTTGATCTATTATTATAGAAATAAATTTATATTTTTTATTATTATTACTATTTATATTATTATTATTTATATTATTATTACTATTTATATTAAAATCATAAGTTTCACATAAATAAATTGAAAAATCTTCAACTAAAACACTTAACCAAACTTCATAGTCTAATAAGTCCTTATTATTTATTATTATATTTCTATTATTAGTGGTCCTTAATTTACATACTAACAAATCAATCAAAACCTGGTCTGTTTCATTATTATTATTTATATTATTATCATTATTACTATTAATTAAAACCTGATAATCAATAACACAGCCAGAATCAACCAACTTATTAATTAAATACGTTTTCATTTTTATACTTAAAGTGTTATTGTTAGTTATATTATTATTACCTATATTATTTGATGGTATAAGGCTCTTAATTAAAAACATTTTAAATTCATTATTTTCATTATTACTATTATTATTACATATAATAGTAAGTAAACAAACACTTAAATCTATAAAATACTTAAAAACATTACTAATATCAACATTATTATGATAATAATAATATAATAATGTGTAAATATACACTATATTATTATTATAACTATTATTATTATAGTCTATGTTTTTATATAATAAATATAAAACATTATTTATTTTATTAAACAAAACGTTATAAAATATGTATAACATAAAATGATTATCATTATTTATATTATAATTATCATTATAATAACTAGTCATTGTTGTTAAATTAAAGGTTTCATTTATTTCCTTTTCCATTAAAATAGTGTCTTTTGTAATTAACCTATAAAATAAAAAATCTTCAAAAGTTGAAATTATTTTCGGTAATTTTTTATTATTATTTATATTACTAATATTATTACTAATATTATTACTATTAGTTTGATTAATAATAATATTAATTAAGGTTTCATAAAAAGGATCTCTATGTTTAATTTTAATATCTTTCTTATTTATTATCACATTTTCTTCTATAAGATTATACATTAATAAGTGTAAACGTTCAAGTATATAATTAATTTCTTCATTAAATAATGTAATAAACTCCTTCATTAATTGATTATTTTTTATAAAATAAGTAAAAATTATTGTATTATTAGTTCTTAATAAGAAATATAATATACCATAAATAGGTAAGTCTTTATATATAAAACATGATTTATATGATGATATTATATATAGTGATAGTTTATTTATATATATATCTGATTCATTTATATTATTATTATTAGTGTTTATATTATTATTAGTGTCTGTATTATTATTAGTAAGGTTATCAAATAGAGATAAGTTGTTTTCTAAAAATACACTATAATTATATTGAAGGAATTTAAGTGCAACAGTATTATTTATATTATTAACATTTATATTGTTTATATTATTAACACTAGAAAAGTTGTTGGGTTCATTTAAAAAACAAGGTTGCCATTTAATAAATCTTAAGGCTGTATTATAATAATTATTTATATTTGTATTATTTGTATTTATGTTATTGTATATTGTGTTTATACTATTTTTATTAATATTTGTGTTGGTACTAATGTGTTTTAAATAGTTTTTAAATAATATTGGTAGTATGTTAATGTTTATATTGTTGGTTGGTGTAATGTTTGTGTTATTGGTAGTATTGGATTCAGTGTTATTGGTAGGATTGGGTTCAGTGTTATTGATAGTGTTGGGTGTTGCATTAATTTCATGCTTGATTTTATTTAAGTTATTTACATGCTCTTGTTTATGTAATAATAATAAATCATCTATATAAGCAGATATATTATAAACAGCTTTTCTTTGTATAAAAGCATTTAATATGTTATCATTTGTTAATATACTGTTTTCCATAATATTATTATATTGGGTTCTGGTTATGCATTCATGTATATTTGATTTATGCAGCAAATCCACTTTATGCTTTATGCGATTTAATTTATGTGTAAGTGGATCTGTTGCATAACTGTTTTTATAAGAATTTGTATTATAATGATAATCATCATTAATATTAATATCTGTAATATTAACAATAGCGTTATGTTTTAAATAAATAGCCATTTTGGTATTAAAATAACTTATATTTTTTATTGTTAATGCTGGTAAAATTAAGAGTTTTTTGATTTGGTTTTTATTTGTATATGAATCTTTTGTTATATAATTTGAGTTAATGGTTGTGTGGTTTAGTGAATGAGATGTGTGTGTTGGTGATGATTGTGGTATTGTGTATGTTGATGATGATTGTGGTCTTGTGTTTGTGTATGTGTTCATGGTTTTATTTTTTAATGCGTTTTTTTATATTATTATATTATTATATTATATTATTATATTATATTATTATTTATATTATATTTTAGTTTAATTAATTAATAAAAGATTACATTTATATATAAATATAGGTTTTTTAATTTAAAAGATATGTTTTAATATAAATTTTTTATAACTCGTTTTAATAAAAATCATTAACTTTATATAATGAAATGTAATAAGTTAAATTTTGTAAATATTTAATATATTATTTATTATATATGTTATTAAGTAAATAACATATATAATAAATTAAAACGTCTATTATAATATTATAATATGTATAATAATTTTAAAAAAATACTTTTTATTATTATTATAATATTGTATTATGTATTTATATTGTAAATCTTTATTTAATATAATATATATAATAATATAAGAAATAATATAAGTAATAATATAAATATTGAAGTAATAAATATAAGAAAAAATATAATAAAAGGCTTAATTAATTTTTAAAAAAATTTTTTTTAAAATTTAATGTTAATGGTGCATAGTTAATTTATATATTTTGAAATAAAAACCATCTAATATATTAATATTATTATATTTAAAATAATAAATACAGCTTGTTAAATTGTTAAATCAATAGATTTTTTGGTTGTTTTTTTTTGTCAAGAACCTGATTTGTTGTATTAAACTAATTAAATTAACTGTATTAATTAAATCAATTAATGTAATAACGTGTTTTATTTGATAAAAATTAGTAAAATATTAAAAAATTATATGTTATTATTGTTAGGGGCTGTTTAAAAAAAAAGGGTTCTTTTTTTTGATAAGATTCAAAACTTAGAATTAAATATATATTTTGTTATATGTAAATTTATAGTATTTAATAAAAGTTGTTTAAGATAAAAAATAATAATATGTGATAAGTTTTGTGTAGCAAATACTTATTGTTTGATGGGATTTTGTGTAAAATGTTTTTAAACTTTAGATTGTAAAAATTTTTTTTAAGATTTTAATAATTTTTTTAAGATTGTATTAATTTTTTTAAGATTGTAAAAAATTTTTTTAAGATTTTATTAGTTTTTAGTGTAACAAATTTATTAATATTAATTTTTACTTTTTTTATTTTAAAAAACGTTTTTTTTTTTGATTACGTTTATAAAATTTTATTTTTAATTTTAATCGGGTGCATATTTGATTATATATTTACATATCGAAGTTTGTCGACATATCTATAATAATTTTACGGACTTTTTAAATCAAAGATTTATAAAACAATTTAAATGTATTGTATAAGAGAAGCAAATTTTAACTAAAAAAAATATAATGGGTGTTTATTATAGTAAACATTATTAAAGCAAAAAAAAACTTATAAATTAAGGTTATTTTCTAACGACTTGACTTTTATATTTTAACGACCATTATTATATAAATATAAATAGATTAGCAAGATAGAATTTTTTTTGTTATTTTTGCTTGGTTGTTTTATCATGTTTTATTATTTACTAAAACAATTGATTTCAATACAATATATCGAAGCTATGTTTTAATTATTGAAAAAAGTTCCTATATACTAGACATTTTACTTAGTTTTTTTTTGAAAAAATATACAATAATTTGTTTTTTTTTTGACATGATTGACTTTTACGTCGTTATACAAACCAAAAAAAATACATTCTATCGAGGATACATTGCACGTTATAAACGAGCTAGCATTAAAATCTACATAACTTGTCTGTTATAGCAACAGCAAATAAAAAAGATTTGTTTGTTTGTCATAATAACAACAATTCAGTTACGAAAGATAATTTTAAAGCTTGTTTGTTTAAATTAAAAATTAAACTTATCAAGACTATAATCGAAAATTAATTTAATGTCTTGAAGACAACTCTAATTTATTGATACACAGAACTTGTAATAGTTTTAAATATTAAAAAATTTTTTTTTTATTTTTTTTCATCATATTTGCTAATGCTAATGTAATTGAAAATTATTTTAGGAAAAAAGAAAAATATTAACGTATTATCTAAAGTTTTATTTGATAATATTTTTTTATAAACATTACTTTATAAGATGAAAAGTATAACATCAGATGTTTGTGATGTTTTTTTCGTAAAATGTTAAGTGTTGTCAAAAAAGAGTCAATGTTATAACTAAAATAAATATATATATATAGTTTATTTAATTTAAGTTTTTATTTTTGTCGTTAACATTATGTAAATAAAATATAAATTCGTTTTTGTCTTTAACGATATAGAAAAATATATTTTTAGTAAAAAAAACAATTTACTGTTAACGAAAGTATTACGCCATAATGTGTTTTAAAAAACGATTGTGTTTATTGAAACTATTGTTTATATCGATAGTTACATCAGAGATAAACTTTTTTTTTTTGAATAGAAATGCGTTACTGATAGACAAACGTTGTTGATAATATTGGTTAGCGTGGTGTGTATGTGTTTTTTGTTGTTACGTCTAAGGTTTTTTTAATATTTTGATTGTGTATGTGTGTTTAATTTCTTTCGCTTTTGAATGTGGTCAAGAAATTTTTTCGTTTTTCGTATACATCTATTCTGTTTGTTTGATTTCTACTTAATGTTTAATTTTTATTATGTTTAAAATTTTTTTAGTTTTTATAGTTTTGAATGATTTTATTAGAAATATAATGATTTAATTTTGTTTAAACTGTTATATGTTTTTTATGGAAAACTTTTTTAAATTATCATTAGTATATATAACGCTACGGCATTATATATAAATCAATAGTGTCTTATTGAGTTCATGTAAGGTATTATTTAGTTTATAAATAAAAAAAATTTTTAGAAGATTTTATAGTTAATACTACTATTAAAAACCTATAATGATCACAAAAAGTCTAGTTTTTCAAAAAATTGTTTGAGTTTTAATTTATGAAATTTTTTTATTATATAATTATTATATATACTTAAATATACATTGTTTTGAAAACCAAGTTTTGACATCTTTCAGTGTTTTTTAAATAGATGTGTTTAAACTGGCTAGTGTTTTTAAAAATTATCAAAATATAAAACTAACTAAAAATCAAAATTTCATTTAAACCTATTTTAAACAAATGGCTTTTATAAATTAAAACTTTTTTTTTTGACTAAAATGAAAAATGAAAAGCGTCTAAATATGAAAAACATAATTAAAACTAATTTATTTCGTACTTATACACAATACATATTATAATTTTACTTAAAGAAAGTTATACTATAGTTTAATTAAGCTAATATATTTATGTAAAAAATAAGACATTATATAGTATTTTTTCAAATTCATATTTTTAACGACGTAAACACGTGTATTATTGCGTTTATGTACACAAAAACAAATTTTCACGAACTAACGAAAGAATTTAATTAAAAAAAGGAAACATTTGAAAAAATATCTTCCACCGTTGTGTAGACGTAGTTAATTCTCTTTGCGCACCATTAATAATAAGAAAAGTAGGTAGAATACTTTTCATATTTCTTTGTTTAAAAAAAATAAAAACATTATAATAAGATCAGCGCTTTGTGAAATAAGAAAAGTTGCTTATCTTCATTTTTTTAAAATAGTAACTGTCTATGCAATTTATGTATAATTTTGAAAAAAAACAATTCAGGTTACGCGGTGTTCTTTTTATGTCTTCTTCAGAGGAAACGATAATTTTTTTTTGTTTGTGTCAAAAAACGATAAGCCTGAAGCTCATAAACGATGAGCATGTTGTTATTAGGCGATGTAAAACATTGTTATGATATGAGAATGTAACTTATAAACGCATATTTTTTTTTTTCACAAAAAAATTTTTTAAAAACAAATTCATTAATTATTTATGAATGGTCTTTGAATTTGCGTTTAAAACATTAAAACGAGATTGAATTTAGTTATAAAGCAATTAATTTTATTAGAAAAAACAAAAAAAAACATGAAAATTAAAATTGTTTCGATTAAGAAATTACTGGCATTATAAAAGTTATTGAAACCGCTATTATAAAGCGTTATTTTAAACGAAGTAATCGATTTTCTATTCTTTTTTGTTTAGAAGGTGTTTTTGAGAGACTAATTCTCTTTTTTTGAATTAACGAATAAAAGAGAAAAAGCATTTCCAAACGAATACTCATGAAGCATAAAAACTCTCTGTATTAGATTATTTCAGATAAATGACACGATCATAGGAGCGTTTGAATATAGTTCTAGATCAACAAATTTTTGCATAGAACGCACATTATTTGATCCAAAGTACGCAAGCCCATACTCACACAACAACTGTCTTTTAAAACATGTAGAAAAGAAAGTAGAAATCGATTTAAGAATAAAGAGCCCTGTTCTTGTATTATATATAAATCTATAATCCAATAAAAAACGTTTTTATGAAAAAAAGCATTTTTGTTTTCGAACTTATTCGCTTTAATAAATTTGTTTTAACTATTTTAAAAAGACGTGAGTGTCATAAGCAAATTTTGCTCAGAAATCTTTATGAGACGTTTTTGTTTATGTAAAATATAGGTTTTTTTGAGAAAGAAAGTAGTTTTTGTGGAATTTAGAAATATTATCACGCTATTAGTCAAAAAAACAAAGACATCTATATTTGTAGATGTAGAGTCATGAGCTGTAAAAAAAACAACAACCGGTGAGAAAAGTTTCGTTTTTGTAATTCATCTTGTGAATTAACTTATAAATGGGTGTTAACAGAAAAATTAAACAAATAGAAGCAAAGAGAACTATGGGCATGCCGTATAAACGCGGTGTTTTAGATAATAATAAAATTATTAGTGAAACAAAAAACATCACAAATTTGCACTTAGAGTTGTGTAATTGAAGTAATCAAAACTGCTGCCACTAGACGAGAATTTGAAGCAAGACATTTCTTTTCAACACCTCTATCGACGAGGTTCTGTTATCTTACAATGTTTTTTTTACTCACAAAAATTCGTTCAGATGCATGCTGCAGGAAATTCTAGAAAAAAAATCTTTTATATTGTAATGAATGACAGCTGGCGTAGCTATTTAAACATAATTTCCTTTTCCAAACACAAAACTAGCTGACATGAAGTATATTTTATAGACTCTAAAATGCGCACACAAAAAACAAAAACAATGTAGTTTAAATTAGAAAAATATAAAGTCATACAAAATGAACATAGAAAAAAAACCTTAATGTTATAATTTTAAAGTTCAAATTTGAAAATTTAGAAAAACAATCTTATATAAACTAACTTTAGAATTTTTAAAATATTTACATTAAACTCTTTAATTCTAAATTATTTTTTTTTCTGTCTAAAAAAATTTTGGAGGAGGCGAAGAAGTGAGAGGGAGAGAAGGAAGAGAGGG
>SBJP01000757.1:0-10828 GCA_014805705.1 Cucumispora dikerogammari
GTAGAGAATAAAATTTTCAGGTTTTCAAAAAATTTTTTGTTAGAAACTCTTGTCACGATAATCGTTTTTATCGTCAAAAAACAACTGGTTTTACTATAAATTTATTGAAAAATCGACATACTTTTACGCCCCCCCCAAGTGAACTTTTGCCCAGAATTGTATATAAAAAAATTTCTATTAAAAGTCTAATCCCAATTTTCATGATTCTTCGATTTTCATGCTACAAATGTTAACTTTTTTAAAGCCTAGTAGAGTAAATATTAACGCGTTTCAACTTTTGATTCTTTTTTATCAAAAAATTAAAAAATTAAAAAAAACAAAACGTTTATTAAAAATACGAAATAATTATTGAAAAAACACCTAAGATCAATTTTTAAATTAATTAAAAAAAACAAACAACAACAATAAGAAAATATATAAAACTTTTTTTTTAATAAAAATAAAAAGTAGAAAAAAATTTAAATCAAACACATGATTTGTTGAAAAATATAACTTGTTTTATTAAACAACATTAAAAGTAAAGATTATAACAAAAAAACCATGTTTCATAAAATATTGCATTTTTAAAGTGTCGTTGTATTGTTCAATATACGAAGTTTGTTTTGTCAAGATCAATTATAACAATCAAAGACGCAAACTATTAATTTACGTTAAAGATTACACGATCTATTCATAAAATAAATTGAAAAAATTAATATATAAAAACGTTTACTAAATATAAATAGTCGGCTTCAATAAACACAACATGTGAGTATAGTTACGCAGCACAGTCTTTTTATGATAAATTTAATGCTTAGTCTATCATGTTTTCTAACAAACTGACATGGGTTTTACATAGACTAGCTCTGATTATTGTTTTACATTTTGAAAAAAAACCTTTTCAAAGAGGTTTTAAAAAAATAAGTAGAGAGGAAAAAAATAGAGAAATCTTTTTTTAATTTATAGTAATTTCAGTCCTTTAATACTTGTGAAATAGAACAAAGTCTATAATAATTGTTGTTACTGTTATCGCTTTAATCTAACATACTTCAAAAAACTAAAAACAATATTTAAAATATATTCATATTATACGAAACTCTTTGAATATCAAAATAAAAACACACTCTTCACTCAACAGATCGATATATTTATAAAAAGAAGCCCCGATATAATAAAGATAAAACCGGTTTAGATTAGAGCTGTCACGTCTTATCTTTATTGACACATTAAAACCTACTTCAACAATAAAAAACTTTATTTCCATCTATTGCTGTAATAAATTAAAAATTGAAGTCGCGTATTCAAATCTTTTTATATTGTCATGAAGGTTTTTTTTGCTGAAACTTAGTTACTCCTTTTAAGATCTTGTTAATTTTAAAATCGTTTTATCAAATGTTTGTATTGAAGCAGTGCTGTCATATTTATATTTTTCTGCTGATTCATCTTTAATCTTTTTAGTGTTATTTCACAATCTCTCTCTGCCCATCCTAAATGTCAGTTTTGTGTTTATGAGCTAGGTTTTTTTTATTGACCCCCCCCCCCCCACGCCACCCCACACCCGGTTGGTTTCTTATTGATGCTTTCTTCAATTTTTAATACATACACTATTTCCTTCGTTGTTATCTTGTAGCATATCAATGTTTTCAAAAGCCCTGATAAAACCCAGGGTTTCGTTATGCCTTTATTGCTTTTTTATAACGTCGTTTGGATGTTGCCGACGCATGGGGTTAAAGAATATGTGTCAAAAAAAACTTTTATTCATATAATATAAATATGTTATATGTTTTCAATATAACAAATGTTTTAGTTTATTAGTTTAATTTTTTTGATTGTAGTGACTCGCTTGAATTTCGATAGCATCAGTTTTTGATTTAAAAAATATTGTATTACTTTTTTTTTAAAAAAAGAGGAGTAGGGTGGATAAAGGGGGGAAAGAGAGAAGGATCGACTTTTGATTAACAAAAACTGTTTTTTTTAATAACATTATTAAATGTAAACTTTTAATTGACAATTACTGGCTTTGAAATGACAAATCTTGATTTATTCAACTCAATTATAGAATAATATTTTTTTCTAAAAACGAGTTATCGTGGCTATAAAGGGATATAAGCCCCCCCCCTTCATTTTTTAATAAAAAAAAGAAAAGAGAAATTCCAATATAGACGATATCATAAAAAAACAAATCTTTTTTTTTATTTTATCGTAAAATATGAACTATTATTTTGTAAATATAAAATCTAATATTAAAATTATAAAAATAAACAAAAAGGAAATTTCATTTAATAAAATTAAAAACTAAAAAAACCTGAACTGAAATTTAAAATATAAAAACACTAAGAGTATTAATTTATTTCAATATCATACAGTTTAAAAAAAATGCAGTAATCTTAAACATCAGAATAAATAATTACAATAATATTTAAAAAATAATAGTGGCATCAATAGTTTTAAAAGCAACAAAACAATTGCAAAACTTTTATAAAATAGTACCTAATTGTAATAGCTTTTAAGAACAACAAATATCTAAATTGTTATAACAAACTAGAGAAAATGTTTTAAAAAGCAAAAGAGATAAGAAAACATTAATTTTAGAACAAAAAGGCTTTTTTTATTTTTTTTGTATAAACGCAGATGATTAAAATTACATTCTTTTTTACAGGGATACCCAAAATATATATGAAATTATACCAGAAAAAACAATTAAATCAATCAAAAATAAAAAACACACGTTAACAAATATAACTATTATTTTTTTCAATGTTAAACTTTTTTTATTTCGAATATAAATAATTTTTATTAAGCAAAACATTTAGCTTACGGTATTAAATGTATAAGAAAACTCAAATATTTTCACATTTACAGTATTAAATAAAATACAAGAAAAATAAAAACTGGAAAAAAATGTGCCTCAATAAACGCCGATTTACTCGGGGTTACAAAAACCTAATTACATTAAAGTAAAACACAGAAATATATTTTATTTTCGTCTTTGCTCATATATTATAAGCAAAAATAATCTTGGGTTTTTTATATGATAATGATATAATCAGTAAAAAGGATAGATATAAAATAATTAATAGTGTTTTTTTCACATATAAGTGTAATTATATGAAATGATACATTTTAACACAAAACGTTCATATTCTATTACGAAAGCCACTCTAGTGAAAAACAGTCTTTTATATGTATATTTCTGTAGAAAATGAAGATTTCGCCAAAAAGCATTTCATTAATATTCATAAAGATAAAATGTCTTAGAGTGTTAATTTTAAAAGTTTTTGTATCAAAGAGAGAAGCGAAATTTCATTAAACATATTGGTGTTTCATTAGAAAGTAATTTTCAATCTACTCACTGCTCATAAATACATACGGGAGATCTCATCCGAAAAGACTGATCTTGGTGAAAACTCGGATAGAAAAAAAACGTCATTTCAGATATGGCGAAAAAATTGACAAACAACATCAGCAAAAAATGTATTCGATTCGATCAATTTTAAAAATATTTAACTAATTATATCAGTTTTAAACAAAAAAATCTTCTATGCCAAATTATAAAATTTTAAAATCAAAATCTCATTACATTGAACATGAATTTAATAAAATCAATAAACAAAACAGAAATATGAATATGCTCATACAAAGAACGCAAAACGATAGATAAAATAAGTAAAAAAACAAAATTTTTTGGCTATAAATCGTGATTAAGACGACAGTTCTACAAATATCAAAAGAATAAAAGCGTTGGAAAACATAAAACAGTCGCAGGATTGAATAAAAAAGCCATTTAAAAATTCATACTGAAATCACAACAATTATAAAATTAAAGTTCTTCAAGACTTTCTTAAATTAAAAAGTGATTTGAGTGTACATGTAACTACTCAGTAAAAAATAAGAAATATAAGGCTTCCAAACAAATATTTTATGATATTCCGGAAAACATGCAGAAAGACATACACAACAAGAATTTTTTTTAGACAAAAATAGAATAAAACCAAAGAACGCTTTATTGTTTTTTCTAAAAAAAATCGTATTTTTTTACCAAAACAGATATATTTCTTGTTGGCGGAGCTTTCTGGAACGTACCATCTTCTTTAAACAGATATTCACATGCAGATGTTTTACATTCATACCATACTTTCTATTTATTATATACTAATAAGCTCAAAAACAAAAAGAGCTTACTTCCTAAGTTTTTGGGGTTGTTAAAGACCTGTTTTTATACTCGCTTAAAATCATCGTTATATATTTCGAGCGTGTATCAAATAACTCAAAATAAAACAATCGATAAAATCAAACCATATGCCACGCTTTCGAGTATGACTAGTCTATTTGTGAAACATTCAAAACTTGAATTAAATACAGAATATAAGAACAACAATAAAATTAAAACAAGTTACAGATATGTTTTAATAAATTTAGACACAAAAAAACACTGTAAAACATTATATAGTTTTTGAAAACGCTTTTTAGAAATAAATTCAAAAATTTGTCGAAATCTTTTGATTATCTTAAAAAAGACATATATAGAAACAACAAGTAAACCAAACTTTTTTAGTAATGAATACTGGTGTTGTTATACAACAGTTTTAAACAACCTACTAAGAACTATCGACTGCTTGTAGAAATGACACAGAAATCTCAGTCTTAAATAAAGTGGCACATATTTAATAGCAAAAAATTTTAGCAAAAAGTAAACAGGAAAATTAAAAAAGTTGGTTGTTCTTGTTTAACAAAAAAAACATAGCTTTATCTAGAATATACTATTTAAAACGAAATCGATTAAACATGTTATTTTAAACTTTTGATTTTATAAAAATGAGAAACATTTTGAAGTACAAAAAGATAATGTAAAACGAAACACAGTATAGCGCATTTTTTGTTTTTGCTATTTTTTGCAAAGCTGGCTAAGTTAAGAAAAATTTTTCTTGTCGAGCTGAGACTCACCGAATAAGAACTATATTTCATTGGACAAAATAATGTTTCTTTATTAAACGGCATTTAATTCACTCGTCCCTCAAAAACGCAGTTATTAATCAAAAAAAACAAAACTTCAAACTAGTTAAAATTAACGTTGAAATATGTAAGAGCTATGGATGTAATATGTATTAATGATTTGATTGCGTATGAAAACATTTACGACGCGTATGCGCGTATAATGGGTAGCATTAAGTTGATTTTATACAAATTGAGCTATTAGAATATTTTCGATAACATATATTTCGTTTTTAGTGATGTATAATTGTAGATTTTATCACATATCATATGTTATAAGATTCTTGATTACAGACTTTATTTTATATAAGTTTTTTCTAACATATCTACTACAACTCAATTCAATAGAGAAAAGCATTAGTTTCTCAGGACAATATACGGAGCTTTTGGCCACGAGTGTTGTTTAACTTCAAATCTCTTCGCTAATATTATCAACAAACAAGAAGAAGAAACAAAATCGAGTTCTTTATAGATATTTTTAATATAAAAAAATTTTTTTTTGTAGAGAATAAGTAGTTTATTTTCTATTAAATTAAATATGTTTTGCTCTTTATTTTTTTTAAAATACTGTATTTGAAATTGAAAGTTCATCAATCTTATATAAATTTAATATAGCTTAACGACTTCTGTTCAGTATCATTAATATAATATCACACTCTTTTAATAATTTAAAACCTAATTTAAAGTAGACTGAGTGAAAAAAGCAATAAATATTGTAAGCTAAGTACAATATACGTAGATACAAAATAGATAAAAGCCACATTATCTATACTACAGATTTAAAGATATAATTTTTTATATATGTCATCACATAAAATTTTTTTCGTTGCAGTAAAATAAGCATCACTTTACGAAAATAATTTTTCTCTGTAATAAAACCCTTATAACTAAAAAATACATCATTTATATTTAAAAGTAAACTAGAAAATATATCATGGTTTTTCAATTATCTTTTTCAAATCAACAGTTCTGTTTCGACGCTTATCTATAGATGATATTAAATAGTAAGGTTTATTTAAAACTCTTGTCAATATTTAAATATTATCTATAGTTAAAAAAATAAAGTTTTTTTGACTCAGCTTTTATATATATAAAAAGAACCATAAACGTTTCAAACCAGTTATAAAAAATTATAAACAAAAAAAACACAAGAAGATAAAAAACAAAAGATATAAGAATTTTAACTGTAAAAAACACAGCCCACAGTATATGAATGTTTTCAAAAATGTAATAATTATCGGAAGAAGAAAAAGACTTAAAACACAATGTAAGAAAAGTCAGCGATGTCAAACAAAGAAAAATCACGAACTAAATACAAACGAGTGCATTATAAATATCGTTTCGGACGGAATTTGAAAATAAATAAATCAACGTCTTCAGTTCAAAAAAATAATTTTTTTAACAACGTTATTCTTTAAAAAACCCTTTCGATCACAAATGTAGAAGAATTGTTTACAGAAAACACGTATATCTTAAACCAATCAGTATCTGTGCTGTCTAATAATCTTTCGACATATCAAACAGAAAACCCTAAAACATAAAAATTAAAAACACCGAAAAAAAAAATATAATGTTAGCTTAATTAAAGTCTTTAACTAAATTATCGAGTCCAATAACAAGAATATTATACAAAAATCAACGTGGCTCATATAAATTTTGTAAAATTAAGAAGAAAATAAAAAATATGATATGGAAAAACAATAAAAATGTTCTTATTTATGATATTCTAATGAAAAACGATGAAATGTTTGGTCAAGTTTTTTTTAGATTATATAACATCGTTTTTTAAGGTTTTAATTACAAGATTATTAAATTTATTTATAACTATTAGAATCATAACGACTCGCGATTTTACGTTTTTGTTTATTATCTATTACATGAATTGGTCTTCAGAATTTTATTTTCAAAAGATCAAAAACATTTTCAACTACTGTATGTTTCGCCTAAGTGCACAAGTCTCTTTATTAAAGACGTTTCGATTCGGGTTAGATTTTGAAATTTTTATATATATGAAGAATCTAAATGCGTTAGCCTCAGTTGCACTAGACTCTTGTATAATTTCATTCTGACATTTATGTATTACAGAGTTTTTCAAAACACGTGAACGATACGACGAAACAAACTTACAAGTTACATATCTGAATTGTTTTTTATAGTTTAATAAACACATAAAGCTTTAGCTGAAAGTATCTTTTCTATTAAATCAGGGGCTTGATTCTACACTTTTAGTCTTGTTATTTCAATATGAGTATCAACGATAGCAAAAACAAAGCCATGCGTATCGCACACTTTTTTAAAACACTATTTAAGATCTTCGGTTGCGTTAGATTGCAGTAGTAAAATTTCTTTCTTTAAAAAAAAATAAATAGAATTTACGATTTCATCAATTATTCTCAACATTGAACTTTTTGATATTTCGAAAATCTCTTTCAATTTTTTAAAAGTAGATGTAAGAAATATAAAAAAACCAACGTCTTTGATTCAACCCGTTTTTGTATTAAATAATCTTGATATAAATACAAGGTTTTTACAAAAAACAACTTTTGCTCAATCAGAATGTCTTTTTGAAATAAAAAACGTTTTGATTTTAAAAGCTTAATCTTCAATGTTTTTAAAAAAACAGTTTTTTTTATGAACTTTTTATCGACTGGACAAACGGTTTTTAGTATTTTTTGAACTCATAAAATTGTTTTTTTTAGTATTTTTTTTAAAAAAAAGAGACTCGACTTTTATCTATAAATAAATTGAACATTACCTAAATATAAAAAATTTTCTTTATCTATATATCAAAACTGAAACTAAGCAAATGTATTTAAAAAAAACCTACAAACATATTTTAAAATGTTTATATTTTATAAGATTTTCACTTATATTTCAAAATAGATTTATAGTAAAAAGATAATATTCGAAAAGTAGTATAAAAAGATAACAAAAAAAAATTTTTAATTAAGTAAACAAAGATTTATATTTACATAAGAGTTTAAAAAAAACATATTTAATTTTATAAAAAAAAAAACGAAATTAACGCTCCGTAAAAAAGCACAAAACTAGTTCATATATGCCCACTTCCAGAAAACAACAAATAAAATTAAACCTATAAAATACTACATCTCTTTGTTATCATATCGAAATCAGAATTGTTCTCTATTCGCCTGTAGGCGAATCAAACAAGCCAGATATTGAAATGACGTCATTTTATTCGATTCGCCAAACGTGAAATAGTACATGAAAAGTAGTATAAAAAAAGTCATGTCAGAAATAACAAAAGGAAAATCAAAAAGAAGCGAGGGAAGTAAAAATTCACAACGACTTTGTGTTTAATTTTGAAACAAAGAGTAAAAAAAGTGATTTGGCGCTGTGTAAATAGAATATGCAGATCAAGACTTACTATTGACTTCGATGACAAAGCTGTAAGGCATACGGAACACTTTCATAAAGCAAATAAACTAATAGAAGAAGGTTATATCTGCAACACTAAGTTAAAAACACTAGCAAAAAGCTATTCGCTGTGTTCTTCGAAAATAATAACAGAAAAAACGAAGAGTATGATAATCAGAAAGTATTAATTTTACCAAAACGATAGCTGTGTTAAACATGATCGAGCGGCTAAGAAACAATGAAGTGACACCGGTTTTGTACCAACAAAGTGTGATCTTCCCGATGAATTGAGAAAAACTACAGAGAAAAGTTTTTCGTTAGATTCGATTCATACGATGAAAGCGAATCACAAGAAAACAGAGTCGTAGTCTTTTTTTCTGAGTTACAAAAAAATTTCTTTTAAAATGCCCAGCCTGAACAATTGACGGAACATTTAAATCAGTTCCTTCGCATTTCTATCAGCCAGTTACAGTACACGAAGAGTTTTTTAGAATTTTTTTTACCTGTGCTTTATTTTACTGGAATCAAAAAATGAAAAAAATTACATAACTTTTTTTTGAAAAACTAAGAGAACTAACCAATTTTCACCCGGCGATCATAGTTATAGACTTCAAGAGAGCGCTTTATAATAGTCTAAAACACGTTTTTTTATAGACCTTAATTTTTGGGTGCAATTTCCCATCTAGGACAGATCCTTTGTAGAATAATTCGGACAGAAGGTTTAGCACAAGATTATAAAAAAAAGGTCGAATAAGAAGCTTCCATAGAACAATTTTTTTTAGCTTTTATATCTACCCATGTGTAAAGTAAAAAAAAACCATTTGAAAAACATAGTGTCAATATAAGAAATTTGAGAGATAAAAGAATAATCGCGTTTCGAAAATATTTTTTAAAACAATTTATAGAAGTCAGGTTGAAACAACGCCGAGTTCTTACAGCAAGATGCGAAGTAGTGTTTTTGGCCATGCTTCGATAGAATAAAAGAAAGTGTGACTAGAGCCACAAAAAACATCTGAAGCTTTTCATAAAACTACTAACCACGATTCCGGAATAGCACACCCAAATCTCGCAACGATCTGAAACACCTTTGAGATGCAGAGGAATACGCAAGAGTTTAACTGCTTCAAATAGAAGCAGGCAGGTGGCTTATCCTGTCATATTTGATTTAAAAAAAGAATATACATTAAACCAACTAGTAAAAAACTTCGGAAAATTAAAGATCGAGTCTTATCTAGCGCCTCTCGAAAATTCGGAGAATTTCATAACTGCTTAAATTATTTTATCCAATTCTCTTCATGTTTTTTTATACTCTCTTAACACATTCTTTAATTTTTTTATTATCCGTATTCTGGCGAAGCGTAGAAAATGCCGTCATTTTAATATCTGACAAACTGTCCACCATCCCCCCGTAGGCGATTTGAGGACGAGAGATATACTCACTTTTAGAATAAAACCAAAAAAATTAAACATATAAAACACAACACCACATTTTTAACATATCGAAATCTACTTGTTCGTGCAACACGATATTGAAAATTTAAGCCTTAATATACATGGTGCATCTTTCGACAAGAACTTAAATAAAAAAAATAATCGAGTCCTCCCAGGTAGGACAGTCTATTTGAAAAACGAAAGATTTTTATTCAACTTCTACGTAAAAGATGCTCTTTGTTACAAAATTAAATAAAAGTACTTTCTCTGTTGTTAAATTCAATAAAGAAAAATATAAAAAACAAAAACCATCGGCATTATATAATAAAATAATCGATATATAGAAAATCATGATTTGTCAAACTAAAAAAATAAAACAAACATATATTTGTTGTTATTAAAACCGAAAACCGATGATGTACAAATTAAAGTGCAGTGCAATGATAAATACAATGTGTTTTATGTTAAAATGATAAAAAAACAATGTGCTTAAAAGAAAAGTTTCCTTTACAGTGTTTTATCGACGTTAAAACGACAACAGAACGAATTTATAATAAAAACGACAATATTTGTCAACTAATTAGCATCAGAAACTGCTTTTTATTATGTTTTTTATAAAAATAACGACTTCCTTAGTGCTATACTCACAAAACAAGTTAAAAATAAACTTTTCTCCAAAAATTCTTCAAAAATTAAAAAAACGCACGAAAACAATAACATTTTTAAGTTAATAAAACAGGCCAACTTTACCTACGTTAAATATCAAAACACACTCACACATATAGCAAAATTTGATCAAATAACAAAAAAATATTAACAAATAAAAACACGAGTTAGTACGATCTGTATGTAAAAGTTAAAGCTGTTTTTTTTTAGACACACTAATCACTAGAGTGACAATTAATCTTAGTATATTTAAAAATTTTTTTAATTGTTTTGAAGAGATATTTATTGTCACGCGCCAAACACCTCCCCCTCCGCCTACCCCTCCCCCCCCCCCCCCCCCCCACCACCCCATCACCTCCTCCACACCGCCCCCTCCCTACCA
>SBJP01000758.1:0-10801 GCA_014805705.1 Cucumispora dikerogammari
AATAGCTTTAATATAAAGTCGACGTAATTTTATTCTTTCAATGGGCCATAAAAGTAAAAAAAATCAGTGATCGGTTTTTTTTTTCGCACACTGTATGTTTAAATGCTTTCAGGAATTTTTTCTAAGGTTTTCTGTTTAACTGGGTAACAGAAAGCAAATTTAGAAAACGAATCTATCATCGTAAAAATTATCTGATTTTATTGTTTGATTCGTAGTATTTAGATAGATCAATTGTGTTAACAATTTAATATTTCTCTGATAAAATTTGAAATTATTAGCGTATACGGATAGAAAAAACGTGCTGTGCCTCTCTTTGACAACCCACACACCCATCAACATAATCGTAAATTTTCTTGACTCTCACATTAACATAACGTGTAAAAATTACCTCTCTTAGTTCATTCCTACTAAAGTGTTCTTAGTAAATAAAAAGAATTGCATATTTGTCTAATTCTTTCAACTTCAAACTCGCAAACATATTTAAGCCTTACACCGATGACTAATATATAAAGTTTACCTTGTTCTGAAACAAATCTACAGGTCTTTTTAACTAATCTAAATTTTTTTAACGAACTTATTTTTACTAGTGCGAAATCGGTAATAAGAAATGACAAAATGTTTATTTTTTCTGTTCGTTTTTTAATTTCAGGAACTTTTGACAAGGTGGTGTTGTTGATTTTTTTCACAGACATTTTCTTTTAGAATTTGATCAAAATAAATTACGTGTAAAATTTGGATTAATGAAATTCAAAAAAATGGAATTAAACTATACATACTTTTTGCTCACAAAAGTGTAGCGTGAAAATAAGATCAGCGTAAAAATTGGGAGTAATTATTTTAATAAAAAATAAATTTTTATTGTATTTTTTATTAAGTAGCCACGCGTGAAAATTGAGAGTAATTGTTACATATTAAAAACACTTAATTATTTTTGTAATTTACACTAAATTTAATTTTCACTGAGTCGATTGTGAAAATTGAATTAGATAATTTAAATCAGAAAGTTTAAGTGTTTTTTATAAAAAACAATTACTCCCAATTTTAACGCGAAGCTACTTAATAAAAAAATATAATGTATTTTTTTTTAAAAACAATTATTCCCGATTTTTACGCTGATATCTTATTTTCACGCTACAGACGCAGATGTACACTGTCGCTAATTAGGTCAAATAAACTCACGAGACTCCACTGTTTACTTAAAAAATAGATTAAAGTTATATGAGCGATGAATAGGAAAATTTAAAGAATTGAAAAAAAATTTTAGTTTCGATTAACTACAGAAGCATGGTTTTTATAAAATCAAAGCCAATCAGTTTTTTATATATAAAAAGACGAGCTTATATTTTATATGAAAAAGATTTTAATGACAAATCTTTTACTTGTCTAGTATAAAGCCTTTCCTCTTTTAAAACAAAGACAATTAAAGAGAATAAATTATAGTTTCAATTAATCGAAAAACATTTACGTTTAAGTTACAACACAATATACTAAATTACACGATTACTACTATTAACTACCGTAATTACATGTAATAAACATATAAGTTTCAAACGAATAAATGAAAAAGACATGATCAACGATTTAAATCAAATAAAAACTTCTAAAAAAAATAATCAAAAAAAACCTGGACCCTTTTTAAAAATTAAAAAATGTAAAAGTTAACTGAAAATAAATAAAGTTTGTTTATTTAAAAAATATTATAAACATTTTTTCGCAAAAATTAATTATGAAAAGGATATAGATGCCGAAAAACTTTATTTTTTCGATTACGATTTTTTGATTTGTTAGATGTCTTTAATTTAAAATAAATTATTTTTTTTAAAGTTTATTTTATTGAATTCATGCAGTTACAGATTATACTCTAAAAATAATTTTGGTAGTTAGTATAAAAGGCGAAAGTTATTTTAATTATAAAGCAAATTTTTTATTTTATCTTTTTAAAAAAGCGTATATTTTTGAAAAAACTATGTATTTTATCTAATCAAAAAAAAAAGTTTGTTAAATGCGCAAAAAAACGAGGATAATCCTTTAAAAAAAATTTGTGTTTTTTATATTTAACGCGCAGGAATTTTATAAATATAATTCTTATTCAATATAATTGTAGAAAAAGTATTAAAACTTTAAATATATGTAGAATCCGATGATTCGTTTAAAGATCAATTCTCTATTCTTAATTCATGAAAACTTAGGTGATCGTCTATTTTTTTCAGTTACTTTTTTTTTGTAGAATATTCTATATCCAAGCTCTTATGTTTGATGTAATAAGTGATAAAGTAAGAAAGTGATTTGCAATCACATCAATATTGTGTCAAGAAGACGAGATGTGGCATTTGGCGAATGTTTTTTTTATTTTTTTTAGCTTTACGAGTTCGTTATACATGACAAGCACAGATTATTAGTATTGTTATTTAAACTGTAAATATATCAAGAACAAAAACATTTTAATTAAACATGGTGTCTGTAAAAGTGATTCAGAGTCTTCTTTTTAAGTTTTATCTAGAACTGATACTTCAAAAATAAACACTTTTATTTACTGAAGAATCAAATTAAGTAAAAAAATAAACTCTTAGCAGTTTATTAAATTTCGTTTTTTAATAAAAACGTAGCGAGTTAACGTTTTTAAAAAAAACTCAATACAACGATACTTGCTTTTTATTGGTTTTTATTATAAAATGTTATATTTCACATTACATTAATTCTGAAAACATTTAGTATATTCTCGTTGTAAATGGAGGCGTTTGCTTTTATGGACGATATAAATTAATAAATTATATTTTCTGATTAATAAACAAATATAATATGTACTAAAATTATAAATTAAAAACCATATAAATGACATTTTCTATCTTTATATAAAGATATAATATAGAGTCTCCTGATCAATAGCGTAATTGTTGCAACTAATAGCGTGATTGTCTCAATCAATAGCGTGATTTCCAAAATCTAAAAAAAATATATCATCTTTATCAATCTAAAAATCAAACAAAACAATTTGGTTTAGGGAAAATCTAAAATTTTTTCAAAACCTTAAATTAAAAAAATAACCTGGTTTACGGAAAACCTAAATTTTTTTAAACCTAAAATTTTAAAAATAGCTTGATCCACGGAAAACTTAAAATTTTTTTAAAACCTTAATTTCAAAAAAAAACACTCAGTACACGGAAAACTTAAAATCTTTTCAAAACCTTAAATTAAAAAAATAATTTGGTCAACGGAAAACCTGAAATTTTTTTCAAAACCATAAATTAAAAAATAATATGGTTTAAAGAAAACCTGAATTTTTTTCAAAACCTTAAATTAAAAAAATATTTTGATCTAGGGAAAACTTTAAAATTTTTTAGAACCTTTAGTTGTATATGTTTTGATTCTCTAGAAACCTAAAATTTATTTAAAACCTTATTTTAAAAAAAATCGTTTGTCTTGAGCTTTTTATTTTTTTCTTGAGTTTTAGTTACAGAGAAAAATAACGTTATAATGATGTAAAAATTTAGAAAAATATTTAGAAAAAACGTTTTTAAAGGTTTAAAGAACATAAATATAGTCTTTTTGTCTACACAGCATCAAAAATGTGTGTCTTTTGACCTTATTACTGAACGACAAGAAATACAAAAAACTTTTTCGTGTTCATATACTGATGTTTCTTAGTGTAAATTACACTTAATAGTAAATCTATTTATAAATCATTGTCGAATAGTTATAAAAAATCACAGAAAAACTTTGTGAGAGATTGATTCATTTAATCTGTTCTTTTGCGGGTTTCTATTTTCTAAGAATTTTAGAAAATAGAAATTTACAAAGGTTGATTTATGAGATTTTTTCTTGAGCCCGAATATCGCTCTTGAAATAAAAACTAAACTAAAAGAAAAGGATATTCTAATTCTTTTTTCTTCGCCATTTTTTTATTTGTTTCGTTTTTGAAATCGCATAAAATATAAATAACGGTTGTTATTGCGAGATCTATCTTTTTCTTGTTTCTAACACAGACAATAAATCAAGTAAAAAACATTTTTAAGTCAAAAAAATAAATATGTTTTCAAAAGTCCATGTTTTTTCTGTTGTTTTCTTCTTCTATTGTCCATAATGTGTTTTGTTATTTAATATATTAATTTTTTTACTTCATGTTTGTTGTTTTATTGTTTATAGAGCTTGTAAGTGACAATAAGACAAATTTCTTTAATTTAACTTTTTGGGAAATATTTTATTCAATTTCCAGAAAACTTTCTAAATTAATCAGCAATCGTTAGACGAAAAAGTGCAAACAAAAATCACCAAAACGCCCACATAATGAGCGATTAACGCTAAAAGAAAAAAGAATTAAATACAAAGTTTGCACCAAATTTTTGACAGCTTAAAAGAAGAAATGAAAATTGTCATCTTTCTATGCAAAAAGAAAGAAACAATCAACAGACTGAAGTTTCATCGCAAAACGAGGAGCATACAAATACTCGTGCGATCACACAAAGAAGAACAGTGGCCTCAGAGATAAGATCTCTTATAATTGCACAAACTGTGCAAGGGGTGACAGTAACCGGCATTGCCCGCTCACTCGAGTTGCATGGTCTACTGTAAAAGGAATAGTTCAGAGGTTCGAGGAAGTGAGTAATATAGAAAATCTAAAACGAAACGGAGACAGAAAAACGGCACTTTCTAGTCAGCAGAAAGATCAAATAATTGCTTGGGTTAATGAAAACTGCTTGTTAACACTCAATCAATTAGTATCAATGATTAGAGACACTTTTTTATAAATGGTAAGAAGTCTACGATTGACAAAGTGTTGACAGCTTTTCATTACAATGTTAAGTCCATTGATGTGTACCGGCTGCTAGAAATAGCGAAAGTACAATAGCTACAAGAAAAGTTTACGAAAGTACGTTTAGGTCTCTTGAATCAGAAACAGGAGACATAAACATTGTGTTCTTAGACGAGGTTGGGTTTTCTGTCTCCACCAGGCCGAAAAAGGGTCGTGATCTAAGAGATTCTTTGGCTTATTTAGGTGTAGCAGGAGCTAGAACGAGAAACATCTCGGCCTGTGCTGCCATGACTCGTAGCGGCATGATATATAAAAAAATCAGAGACACAGCCTTCAACAAGAGAGGATTCAAAGTTTCATTATTAGAAATAAAAGCCCGTTGTTTAGAAATTGGGCTGATTAATCCAAAGTTCGTGTGCGATAATGCGACAACCCACCACTACAGAGCCATGATATCAGCTTTGGAAGCTGCTGGTATTGAGATCATCTATTTACTACCCTATTCCCCTTTCTATAACTCCATCGAACAAATCTTTTCCGTATAGAAAAATGGGTTAAACAGATCAGAAGCTCAATCTGATCCATAACTATATGTGTTTATATCCAGTTGGTTTGACAATATTACAGCAGAGCATTGTGACAGTGCTTATAGACATATGTTGCGATCTGTAGTTCGTGCAGAAAACAAAAAAATTATCTTAGAGCAAAAGTCCTTTTAGTAATCTTTTTTTATACCTTATTCTCCCATACAAATGTAAAAATCAACATGGGTTAACAAAAAAACATTGCTATACTAGAAGATCTGTCTTGTAAAAGCGAACAATAACAGAGAGTTTATTTTTGCTAAACCCACGCACTTGATAAAATTCGTTAGAGAAACAAACGAAATAAAAGATTTTTTAGAGCATTGTAATTAAAAAAAACGCCGGGTGAATGTTTCTGGGGATAGTTTTTCAAAAGAATCGTTTGTCCGCCGAAGAGTCACTTGGACAGTTATCTTTTATGTTTGAGTTTTTTTGTTTTGATTGAATTTTTTAATAAACCAAAACCTAACATTTTTTTTCGAAAAGTACAATCAACTTTTAGATAAAGACATACAAGTAGTAATTGTTGTATAAATTAGATTATTTGTTTTAATAAAAAACCGTTGAGAATCGTTAGTTTAGTTTCGTAACCCGAACCTGAAAGTTCTTTAATTTTGGAATATATTTAAAAAACAAATCAAATATATAATTTATTTAATCGCTTTTACAGAACTTTTTTTGCGATTACGAAAGATAAGTTTTTTTCAATGTTTTTTGTCTAAGTTTTTTTAAATATCAATTAATCTATTCCAAAACTGCTTTTTTTGATAGTTTGTGCGGATCAGTATTTTTTTTGAAATTGAAATTTTAAAAAAATGCTAGGTTTTCCGTGAACTAAGTGTTTTTTTTTGAGATTACGATTTTAAAAAAATTTCTTGTTTTCTGTAGACTAAAGTATTTTTTAAATTAAGATTTTAAAAACTTTTTTGCTTTTCCGTAGACCAAAGTATTTTTTGAAATTATAGTTTTAAAAAAATTTCAAGTTTTCCGTAGACTAAAGTATTTTTTTAAAATAAGGTTTTAAAAAAAATATCAGGTTTTCCGTGAACCAAGTGTTTTTTTAAAATTGAGGTTTTAAAAAATCATTGGGTTTTCCGTGGAGCATGCGTTTTTTTTGAAATGAAAGTTTCAAAAAATTTTAGATTTTCCGTGGACCAAAATATTTTTTTAATTTGAAGTTTTAAAAAAATTTTAGATTTTCTGAGGACCAAATTATTTTTTTAATTTAAGGTTTTAAAAAAATTATATATATTTCGTAGACTAAATTGTTTTGTTTAATTTTTAGATTGATAAAGATGATAAATTTTTTTTAGATTTTGAGAATCACGCTATTGATTGCAACAATCACGCTATTGATCGGGAAACCCTATAAATATATAATACAATAGATAAAGTAAAAAAATATTAGTTTACAACGAAAATAATATAAGTTTTTTTGTTTTGTAAGAATGTTAAAAATCTTTAGAATATTAAATATTGTATATTTATATTTATATAAAACGTAAAGCGTAAAACGAGACTTTTTTTTATAAATCAACCGCTTTATCTAAATATAACATATGATCTTATCGACTTTTAATCTTTTTACAGTAATTAAAATATGTATCAAATCGAATATGACTGCAGTAGTCAAAAAACGAAAATAAACAAAACATATGAATAATTATAATAACCTGTTATCACACTAAAATAGACAAAACAGCTAATGAATATAACATAACTCATCAACAAAATTGTTTTAAAAACTGTTTTTATCTAAACTTGAATCTTTTCATTAAGCTTAACAAAAAAAACAGTCTCGTTGAATTGCTTGTGTTTTGATTCTATCATAAATAAACCTTTAAGTGTTATAAACATAAAACAAAAAATTTACTGTGCATATTTATAAAATGTTACAAAGTTAAAGTTATTAAAAAGCCGTCTATAGATCTTTCACAATGTAACAACAAAAATATATATAATCGAAAAAACGTAAAAAAATTTACACTGTGTTACTCATTCGTTTCTATATACTAACGAACATTTCAAATCAATAATTAAACTTAAAAAGCTTTGAAAACCTTTTACAGATTCTAATTGTTTTTTATAAAAACATTCCTGTAAGTTCATTATTTTTGTTTGTTTTGTGTCATAATGACTTAAAAAAATATTTAAAAAAAAGCAAAAAGTATAATTTAAAAAAGTAGCAAAAAACATAATAAATATTATAAAATAGCATCTTAAGAAAGTTATTAAAAGAAAAAGGCTAATAAAATATTAAGGTTTTAAAAACTAACATTATTAAAAAACGGCCGTATATTATTATGCATTTAAGAAAAAACCTATAAATATTTTTTTGATTGTAAGCATATAAAAAATAAAAAATTTTCATTGATGTTCTAGTTATAAAATATAAGACTCTAAAGTCTGTATAAAACGCGAAATACATCAATTAAAAAATTTTAATTGTTAAAGTATATCATATGTTTATATCTCGAGAGCCGATAAAAGATGAAATATATTAACGACTTCGGATTTATGTGTTTTTTATATTAATTGTTTTTTTTATCTTCATATAGTGAAAAGTTTTTTTATGTTATTTAGCCTTATGGTATATATTTTATTTTCTGTGACACTACACTATATAGTATCAAAATTTTATAAGAGTGTTAAATAATAACTTGAACCTCAACCAATTAAAAACAAATAAATATTAAACACAATATTTAATAGAACCACAAAAACATATAAATTAATTAAAAATATAAAATCATCCCAAAACGTACAATTAAAAAAACAATTAATAAAAAGCTTAACAAAACATCAGTTACTTGTTTTTTACTTTTTTGTATTATAGTAATCTAATAAAATTGATGAATTAAAAGTGCTTTTCTAAGCTCAATCGACAACATTTGTATATATGAAACATCAATATAGAAAAATTGATATATATTTAATATAGTGCAAAAAAATAAATGATCTTTATAAAAATTCGCATAAAAAAAAACTCTCATGTTTGGTTCAAATCACGCAACGGAGTCAAAAGACTCAGTAATCAAATTAGAATCGAAAATCACAACAAACATAAATCAGCCAATAGATTTGCTAGAATTAATGGTCGACGATTGTGAGTGAAAATAAGATCAGCGTAGAAAAAGGGATAGTTATCTTAATAGAAAATAAATTTTTATTGTATTTTTTATTAAGTAGCCTCGCGTGAAAATTGAGAGTAATTTGTTACATATTAAAAACACTTAATTATTTTTGTAGTTTACATTTAATTTAATTTTCACGTAGTTGATAGTGAAAATTGGATCAGATGATTTTAAACAGAAAGTTTAAGTGTTTTTAATAGGAAACAATTACTCTCGATTTTTACGCGAAGCTACTTAATAAAAAATACAATAAAAATATATTTTCTATTATTATAATTACTCCCAATTTTTACAAACATTGGTGATGTTTGTATGGAGCATAAATTTTTTTCTTCGAATTATCGAAGAAAAGAGACAAAAAACTCTACGATCGATATTAGATAAACACATAAAGACAGAAATACACATCATTACTGATGAATGGCTTAGCTTCTAGGAGAATAAACAAAGTTTTTAGAGCCACAGACTATCTGTCATAAAAAACATTTTGTAAATTCTAAAAACTTTTTAACACACACAAAACATAAAATGTATGTGAAAACACTTGAAAAAAGTATTTGAAAAGATTTGAAAGTAATCTAAAAAACAACCTTGCAGTTCATATACTAGAGTATAAAATTAAACAAACGAACAAAGATGTTTTCAAAATTTGCGTCATTGCGATTTAATCATGATGGAATAAACTTAATTCATATAAAATATTTACTTTTTTTTTAAAAAAAAGAGGGTCTATTAGCAGCTTTTGCCGAGTCGCGTTTTTATATGGCTTAAATATAAAGCTGTTTATAATGCATGTGTTGTGTAAAGATAAGTATTCTATAAAATTGTAATAACTTTTTAAGTTAAATTTGATAGTTTATGGTTTTATTGTTAAATCTTGTTAAATTTGATAGTTTATGGTTTTATTGTTAAATCTTATTAAATATACGCTAGTGTTAATATATCACATTTATTTAAGTCTACTTTGTTATATACAGTACTTATTTGGATTGAACGTAACGAAATGTTTTATATTATTTAAATATAAAAGCGTTTTTTACTGTTTATGTATTATAATAAATAAATCACAAAATGTTCTATTTCAAAACTTATATTTTGTATAGTAAACATTTGCTTTTTATATAAAACATTTTGTAATTCATAAGTGTATGACCAAATGTTTTATATTAAGTTTATATATTTACTATACAAAATATAAGCAACTGATATCGAACTTTTTGTCTTGATTACCTATTATATAGCATTTTAATGTAATTAAAAATATTTTCTTTTTAATTAAAACCTCTTTATATTTGATTAACATTTATTTATTCACAATAAAAAATACAGGCGAATCGATTAAAAACAGTTTATATTGTCAGAAAAATAGTCTGTTAAATCAATAACACACTTAATTTATCAAAAACCAGACTATTATTATCTCTTCTTTTTTCCTAATTTAAAAAAAGCTTTTTTTTTACTGCTTTGTATAAAAATTGTTCCTACAAAAAGAATTATGTTTCCAACCACAATTCAACTGCAAAAAAAATAACACGGTTTCTAGACAGACGACACTTTCTGTAAGAGAAAAAGAAAGAAATAATTCCATATTTATAGAAGACTACATACAGCTTATATTTCAAGATCAACGAGTTTGAGTTATAGAACGGTTCAAACCTAGATTAGACAATACATAATTACCCAGAGAATATCTACGATTTCAATAGTAGAAAGTCAGATGATGTACTATGTCTGACAATATTATTGTGTTTGTAGAAATATAAATGCCTCTTTCAGAGTAAACGAAACTCTAAAAAGCTTCGATTTCAGATATTTGATTAATTTTCTGTCGAGCAAAATTGAAGACGATCTAGAAAAAGAAACTAATCATCTCTATAACATTGAAAAGAATAAATTGTGTTTTTGAGTACGTAAGTTTTTCTCAGAGTAAAGAGTTGAATTTTGAATATGTTAATTTTTTTAAATGGCCTTAATATATGAAAGACATGTTTTACATTTTTTTTAGATAAAAGTTCTTTTAATATTACTATAATGCGAGACTACGACAAATCTGCAGCGAAAGCGAAAACAAGTTTGATTGATCTAACAAACTGAATTCGGAAATTTTCGTTGATTAGCGCTATTATTAATGAGAGGGTGCTTTATTGTAGTTATTGAGTGTAGTGTTCGAGCGCAAGTTTCGACTTATTGCTTCAAAAGCTCTTACGAGTACTTTCAGGTTTTAGTCTTCGGGGAGTCGCAAATTGTTTTATGTTAATAGCTCTATCCATTATTCCTTGCAATAGAGAATTTTATTCATAAAAAGGGCTTATACCCGGAGAGTCACGCAAGCA
>SBJP01000759.1:0-10765 GCA_014805705.1 Cucumispora dikerogammari
CGAATGAATGAATGAACGAACGAATGAATGAATGAACGAACGAACGAACAAACAAACAAACAAACAAACAAACAAACGAACGAACGAACGAACAATGAAACAAAGAAACAAGAGAACAAGAGAACAAGAGAACAAAAGAACAAAAGAACAAAAGAACAAAGAAACAAGAGAACAATGGAACAAACTAACGAACGAACAAACGGACAAACAAACGAACGAGCGAACGAACGAACGAGCGAATCGAACGAATCGAACGAGCGAATCGAACGAACGAATCGAACGAACGAATCGAACGAACGAACGAGCGAATCGAACGAGCGAATCGAACGAACAGACAAAACGAAACGAAACGAAATGAACGAACGAACGAAGCGAATATAAACGAAACGAATATAAACGAATATAAACGAAAGGAAATAAGAAAACGAAACGACTTATATTTGAACACTCTCTGTATTCAAAACGATTTTTTTCATGTTTTTAAAATCAAGACCAAAATTTATCACCCTAGTAGACATCAAGTCTATTTTTACTTTTTTTGACATCAAGTCTTTTTTTTACCCCTATTTGGTATCAAGTCTCTTTTTTATCCCTATTTTGGTATCAAGACCTTTTTTATACCTATTTTAATATTAAGTCTTTTTTTTACTTCCATAGGGGTAAAAAAGGAACTTGATCCGAAACATGCGCTATTATCTAAAACTTATTATAAATTCTATCATCTCTTTTAAATCAAAAAAAAATTATAAATATAGAATATAGAACAATAACTATTTGAAAGCGTAAAATGATCGAAGTAAATCAATATTTTATATGTGAGCTCATATATTACTTTTATTTCAATTTTTATCAAAACGGAAAGAGATTTCGATATAAAAATAGACATAGAACAGGTATTATAGTCTTAGAAAACACTTAATTGTTTAGACATTTCTTATAATCACGATCCAGCAACGAGAAAAAAACTATTTGGCTTTTCTAAAAATGCGGGATTTAAATAAAACACTCTTTAAATTCACTAAATAACTAAAGAAAAAGATAAGATACCTTAAATCATATAAAAATATTTTTCTGAGTTGATATATAAAGATGTCTGAGTATATTTGAAAAAAGTGACTAGACAAGAGTTTTTATTTTTTTTTTGTAAGTTTCTGATAAAATTTTATTCAAGAAACAAAAGATATTCTGGTTCTGATGTAAAATCGTGTGATGAAATTAAGCAACCACATGTATATTAGATAGATTATATTTAAATACATCAATGATTTTTATATGTATATTTTCAAAATAATATACAGAAAGTAATTAACTGCCTTTACATGTATTCTCTCACGTCTTAAATATATTAGCTATTTCAGTGTTTAAACTAATTTATTTATTTTAATAAAAAAGTAAAAAAAACAAAACTTTTTGCAAAAAATTTCGTGTTGAAAAAACAAAAAAAACTCATCGTGAACATCCAATATTTTAATCAACATAAAAATATAAACAAATTTTATCAAAAAAAAGTTTAAGAAGAGAGGAAAGTATTAAAGTTATTTAAATGCAAAAAAAAACGGTCTTTTCATAATAAAATTAAAAACGTCAAGCTGAAATGTCTTATTGCATGAACTGGGGGTTTTGAAACTATCTTTAAATTGCATTAAGTGCAGAAAATAGATGTTTTTGTGCTCTCAACATCGAGAAGATGGTTTTATTTTGAATTGTTAAAGAGCTTCTTGTAAAATAAAATAAAAAAACGGGTGAGCGGCAACTCGCCCCGATATTAAAAAAATTAATATAAGCGGCAAATCGCCCGGATATTATAAATTTATATGTTTTTTTAATAGAATGTTTTTTTTTAATAAATTTTTTTTAATAAACTACTTAAATTAAAAATTATATTACAGAAAAACACTATGGTCTTAATATAGAATTAATAATTTATAAAAAAGACGTTTTTAAAGAACAAATGTATTATGAAAAAAGCAAAAAACAATTTAATCAAACTCAAATTTATGTTCGCCTCGTTCATTTCGTTCGTTTCGTTCATTTCGTTCGTTTCGTTCGTTTCGTTCGTTTCATTCGTTTCATTCGTTTCGTTCGTTTCGTTCGTTTCATTCGTTTCATTCGTTTCATTCGTTTCGTTCGTTTCATTCGTTTCATTCGTTTCATTCGTTTCGTTCGTTCGTTCGCTCGTTCGTTCGTTTTCGTTCGTTCGTTTTCGTTCGTTCGTTTTCGTTCGTTCGTTTTCGTTCGTTCGTTCGTTCGTTTTCGTTCGTTTTCGTTGTTTGTTTCGTTTTCGTTCGTTCGTTTCGTTTTCGTTAGAATCAAATTTATATATAATATTGTTATTTCTAAAGCAAAAGAGTAATGTTTTTAAATTACGTTCTTTACTCATTAAAAAAAGTTCTATATGAGAGCAAATGTGTTTCTTTATATTGATCTCAATTCAGTCTAAAATATATTTTATATTAAAAGTTTTATTATTCCGGGCGAGTTGCCGCTTATAATAATTTTTTTTAATATCGGGGCGAGTTGCCGCTAAGTCGTTTTTGTGCTCTCAACATCGGGAGATGGTTTTATTTTGAATTGTTAAAGAGCTTCTTGTAAAAGAAGATAAAAAAACGAAGATCGTCGGATTTTACTTTGTTGATATAAAAAATCTCTTTGTGAAAAATTATAATATTTATTCATGAAAAGTGTCAACAAACTACTTTAAGACAAATAAAACACTAATATGATGTGGTTTATTCAGCAGTAAATGCTATTTTTGCCATTATTAAGAGAATAATTACGATTAAAAAAGCAAAGACGATCGGATGCATTTGAGAGATTGTAGAAAAAAGAAACTTGTTTGAGCACCAGGCATAAACACAAAAGTAAGACTCAAAAAATATTTAGTATGGAAGAAAAATTACAGGGTTGCCAAAAAAAATTCTTCTAGAGCTTGCAATAACTCGAGTCGTGATTAACCTAAGCCCTATTATCAATAAATTTGTAGAAAAGTATATTTAATTATGATAGTTTGTTGGCGAAATTATTTGAACGTTGAAAATATTAGATATTTACACAAAAAAAACAAAACTCTCAAAAAACGTTGTTGACACTAATAGCAAGAGTATAATCACTCAAAACATAAATGTTTAAAGCCATATGAAAAAAAAAATATTAATTCACACGGTAAAATCTTAAAAAAAACCTAAAGTACTTCCTATAAAAGTTCAAAAAAATTTCGAGAAAATTTTGCAACATGTTTATGTTTCGTATTTATTATCAGCTTGTATATATTTTAATTAAACAGTTTTTATTTTTAATAAAACTTTGTTTTTTTTGCCTCAGGTCTATTTTCTACTCAAACCTGTACTAAAAGAAAATAACTAAAAACATATATTTGTTTTACACACAGGTGATCACTTAAACATTAAAACAATTATGTAATTTAATTAATTTATTTAAATAAAAACAAATTAAAACATTCTTAGAAATAAAATATTGAAAAAAATGTATTCATTTACAAAAAAGTTGCAACTATTCAATGCTATTTGTTTTATTGGTTTTTGTGATATTGAGTCATTTATGAAATCTTCAAAACACTAATATTGTTTCTCTAAATAAACTTTCTAACTTTATCTTACATTTTTTGGTTGGTTCTGAGTTTAAAACATAGCATTTATAAATTAATCTACGAATGTGTCATATATTATTCATCTATATTTGTTAAATCAAACGAAAATGACCTATAACCAAACGAAAAACTGTTGAATGACAGATATGACTAAGTCATTTTGTGATAGGTTTTTGATGAAAGCTAAAAAATATATAAAAATTAAGTATAATGAACGTTATAATAATTACAGGATAGCGACAATCACTATAACATTGTTTTAACAACCAAACTCAGACCTAAAATAAAACATAAAACATCGAGAGTAAAAAAAGCAATGCAAAAAGTCTAACTTTTTAGTTTTGATTTTTAAAACGTAACTTAAAAAAACAAATCTGAAAAATAATTTATAAAAAACCAAACCGAACAAAATTTAAAAATTGACTTGGAAAACAAAATCTGAAAAACTAACAAAAACACTTATTTTTGAAAGTCGAGTGTGCGTTAACCAACATGAAACTTTAAATATAACAACGGACGTAAAGGCCAGATTTGAAAACATTTACTTTAATTACATATATAAAAAATAAACCTAAAAATACAAGTATTAAAGTACCAAGATAAATTTAATTTAAATCGTTTTTCATCTTTGTATTTTCGATACATCTTATGAACCGATTTTTACAGATCTGTTTGCCGAGATCGATAGTACTAGTTCGTTCTTTAATTTATGATATTAAAATGCGTTTTTTTGTTTTAGATTTTTAAGTTCGTATTCTCTTAAGTTTTTCCAGTTCGTATTTTTTTTAGAATTCTTCAAAAACGATTAGTAAGTTCGATTTTTCAAATTCTATTTATCAAGTTTGGTGTTTAAACAGAGTCTTTTCAGAAAAGATTTATGGGTTTAAAGACGCAGGTTTAGTGCTTTTGTTTCGTATCTTTGGGTTCGTTTATTTAGATTCGTGTTTTTTGATTTGATATTTAGAGTCGTGTGTATAGGCGCGAGAAGCGTCGTTATAGCGTTTCAGCTTGCCAGGCGATATTTTAGTTTTTATATAAGTTTAATTATATTCAAAATTTGCATAACTCTTAGTTCCTGAAAAAAGTTGTCGATAGTTAGATTGATCACACACGACATTTAACGAAATAATGTTTTTATTTGAAACCTCAGAAACTTTCAATTGGCTGAACGAACTTTGGCTGTGTCATATATGACATCTGCGCTGAATTTAACAATTTTTTATATTCATTATATAATACTTTCGTTAGAAATGATGATTTTTGAAATTTTTATATATCGTATTTTGATGTAAAGTATTTAATAACTATATCGCAGTGTATTGAAATAAATTTTTGTTTACATAGTTATTTGTGTGTATAAAGATGTATAGTTTTTCATTCATCAACTCTTTCTTCAACGAATGCATATATGCGGCGTGAAAATTGTGTTAGCGTGAAAATAATACGCTTGTTTTTCTTAATTAATTGTTTTTTAGTTCATAATTATTTAAGGAGGCTGACGTGAAAATAATGATTAATATTTTTTCAATGAAATTCTTTTTTATTTATAATAGTTTTTCACGGTAATTATTTTCACGAGCTTTTTCGTGAAAATAATTACCGTGTAAAATGGGTACCAAAAGTTTTTTTTGTATTGAAAAGACATTAATCATTATTTTCACGCCAGCCTCCTTAAATAATTATGAACTAAAAAACAATCAATTAAGAAAAACAAGCGTATAATTTTCACGCCACACACTCGGTATATTGATGAACTCTCACATATCGTTTATCAATATAATACAAGTCGACATAAAGCGTCAAAACTATCCCCCTTCGTTTTGTTTCGCGGATATGTTCATTAGATCAAAATTGAACGAATCTTAGTCGACACTTCGAGGTTCAAAGGCTTAGGGACAGATTTATGAGATATATTGAAAATTACAGGACTGAATTTATTAAAAAAAGTCTGCAGAAACTCTGTGTATCGGAGACTTTGTAATCGTGGCAATAAAATTTAACCTCTTATTTTCACGGAGAATAAGGCCTATGAAAAGCTATTATCTCGAAATACGTATGAGATAATAGACGTATATACAACTCACTTCCGACTCAAAAAAGCACTGATAAATGATGAGTATATCGACGTTCAAAAACACTTGTTAAGAAATTCGAGCTTCAGATTCCCGTTTTAACATCTGTTGTTCGATAACAAACACGATTATATTATTTTTAAAAAAAACATTTCTATTAAAAAATTAGCTTATCTTTATTTTTAAACGTTTTTGTTAAAATTTTTTTTTTGACCCCCATTTTCACAGCTCATCTCATATTTTGCTTTTTTTTAATTTTTTTCTTTCTCTACTCTTCCAGATTTTCATTTTCAAATTTTCTCAAAATAACATTATGTTTCGACCTATATTAATTTTATGGTTTATCACTTAAACTTAATTAAAAACGAATAAAAAAAAATCTCTGCGTTATGAACGGCACTAAATCTTTATTTGTACTATATTATTTGTATAGAAAATGTTTTTTTGATCAAAATTTAATATAAGAGTCTGGCGTTATGTTTGGCTCTATATTAAATTTATACAATTATAATGAAAAAAAAAGAACTTTAATATAGGACGAAACATAATAGCTTAAACCGTTATGTTTCGTTCTATAAAAAAGTATAAAAAACACTATAATCATATAAATTTAATATAGAGCCAAGCATAACGCGAGGCTCCTATATTAAATCTTGATCAAAAAATCATTTTCTATACAGACAATATAGAACAAATGAAAATTTGGTATCGTGCATAGCGCACCATGTATTTGATTTATTAATAAATATGGCGCGCTCAGCGTTGGCCCTCGCTATACATGCAATAATATTTTTTTATTATAAAATGATGTTATATATTATTATAGATAGAGGATTGTCAATTAATGTCAATCGAAAAATTTGTTTTTGATGCCGTCTTGTTTTTAAACACAATAATCAAAGGTTTTTAAAAAAACATACTAATTTATAATAGCTTTATAAACATAATATTATATTGTTTTTAATATAGTGTCGCACAAATGCGCGAGATAATAATTAACCTGTTCTGAGTATTGACGAGATCCTTGTTTCCGGGTCTAAAACACTCTGTGTATATTAAATATAATCCCGATATATAAAATCTATCAAAGAAATTTGGGATAATTATAGATTTTTAACGGGCTATAGTTTTACTAACGAGTAAGACTCTGTTTGTATCTATGAGATAAATAAAAATTAATATATGATATACAATACCTTTTGTTTATTTACTATTCATGTTAAATCCGACCTAAACTCAAACTCAGATAGCGCAAGATATACTGATAATCGAAAAAAATGTTTATTGCAGGCCTAACAACTTGACTTTTATAATAATTTTGATGAAATTCGGATATTAAAAAAACTTGCTTTAGTACATTATAGATGTTACTTGTTTCAAAAAATAGAAAAAAATTGATTATGTAGAAGGAAAATAATGAAAGATAAGATACTTATAAGAATTTGTGTCAGTTGAGACGAAGTTGAAAATGACAACCAAACTTATAGTATATATCTGATTGAAGATTGTTCTTTAACCAAAAACAAAAAAGCGAAGCACTTAACACTCGCATTGTCTGTAATACTAGAGTTTAAACTGGATTCGTGTGATAGATAATTCTTGATGTATATTTTAAACAGATTTCAACCATCGCAAATACTAAAGATCAATTTTATAGATAGAAAAATTTAAGAAGTATTATCAGTACTGCTGCTTTCCACATCACCCAGTAGCGTTTCACATCCCCAAAAACATATTTAATTTTTAAATGCGTTTCACACCACTCACTATAATTTAACGAAATAAAATAAAACATTCAAATTTTTGTGTTTAAACAACGAACACACACGTATTGTTTAACGGTAGCCCTTAGAAAACGAATAAAAAAGAGACTAATGTGCGAATTTAATAGAAAAGATAACCAAAAATGTTAATACAGAGTTTTTGTGGCCTTCGGCGCAACAGTGTCTATAAACAACTATATTTCGTTTATTTGAGCGCGGAGACACAGATTTTTGGTTAATATTTACAAGAAAATTTTCTCTTAAACGATTTATTCTTGTCTTTTACTTAATTAATTTATAGTGCGTGTTGGAAACGCATTTGGAAATTAAATATAGTTTTAGGATGCTGAAACGCAGCTGGTTGGTGTGGTGTGGAATGCAGGAATACCATATTATCATCTTTTGAGATGTTAGCAATTAAATCAAATGTCAATTGTCCTGTTTTGACTTTAAACTTCTACTCAATGCAAAAACATAATTCCTTTTATTATGCGCTATAATTTCAATACTCTAAAAACGGGAAATTAAAAAATATTTACTATGACATGTTTTTGGATCCGAAGTATAATACATACTCCTTTTTTTGGATTAATATAAATAACGTGTAATATTTATTTTAGACACAACCGTTTTAACTTAATGTTTTCTCCCATCAAATAAAATACTTCTTCCTTAAAAACAAACTTGAATATATTATTTTTCTTAATAAACATTTTAATTGAGCTATCTTTTGTTATACCATAAATTATATTTTTTCTTTCCTCACACACTATGAAATCAGTGCCTTTGTGTTGCATTTTGGCACCTGTGAGTTCCATTTTACTTATTATTTGTTTTTTATTCATCCCCTTATTTGTAGCAGTAAACAAGCCACTTAAATACTCGGTGTGCATTTTATTTAGCTCTTTGAAAGTATCGAATCTATATTGCTTGTGGCTTGGTTTATATAGATTTCTTTTTATTTTTTTATCGTTGTTATTAACAATATGTTCGAACGTACGCAATTTATCAGTTGAAAAAGATTGGGCGAACTGTGTATCATCATCAATGACACGAGTTCCTTTAAACACCAATTTTTCAGTGTTGAAGTTCGGAATGCGTAGTTTATTTCTGGAATGCTCTTTTAATTTATCATACAAATAATCTGTTATATTCTGCCATTCTGTCATGGTATGTTATTATTAGTTAAACAAAAACACACTTAAATGGCGAGTGTTTAATAAATATTAACAGTTTTTTTTAATATAATAATATGTTTTTTTAATAGTTATAGAAAGAAAAAAAATAATAAAGATAAAATAAACCGATGTCAATATTCGCATATATATATCACCAACGCAAAAAATTTTTATAGTTAGCTATACAAACATTTTTAAACAGCTGACAGAAAGATATATTTTTTTTAAACCCACCATCACGTTTCCTTTCCTGTGTTTTTTGATTTTCACTGAACATGGTTTAGGTGTAAGAATATTTTATCTTAGATTAGACGAAAGGTCTAGATTTTCGGTCGCTGATAGTGTAAAAAAAACACTCAGTATATTTACCATCTAAGATTGGAACCAGTTGGGGAGATGTACCCCTGCGCTAATAAATACTCTTTAGAATCAACAGAAACATGCACGTTTATAATATATCGACATAGCAAAGATCTGGCTTTCTTTTTTTTTGTTTGCCTTATTCCCAGACATCAGCTTTCCTTACTCTAAGTACATATAGTAACTATTTTGTTAGTGACTGCGTGTCTTTTTCAATATTAACAAATGCAACATAGTTTATAGAGAAAAACGCGCCAAGAGTTGATGTTTATCATAGCGAATCCGGTCGATATAGGACACACCTAGCCTAATAGTCATGCTTATCGTGCCTCAGTAGCATGTTTTTTAACATGATGAAGGTTGTTTTTTTTGCATTCCTTGCCGGTAAAAAAACAATTACCCATGGTATTGTAGTAATAACAGCGCTGGCAGTCTCGTGTTAGCATTTCCGCAGTGTTGTTCGATAAAACAGGTAGCAGCATATAACATATAAAATATGAAAAAGAGATGTTTCTTAGCGCATTAGACTCAGTGTGTAGTCTTTTTGGTGTTGACCCAGTTGATATCGCGTACTACGCAGAATACTTGTGTTATATAACTTTATTATATACAGAAGTCGATTCGAATTGACCACTAACATCAATTGTGGTTGATATCTAGTTGCTAAAAGTTCATACGTGCTTGACAGTAATCTTCATAGCATGCATACAATCAAGTTTTCTGTGTTATAACAAAGACAACAGAGAGCTGCATAAAAAAATACAAAAAAAGTTACAAAGGCTGCAAAAAAAACAAAAGAAACCAACAACCGCTCTAAATATATAAACTCGCTAATATTTTATTTTTAGTTAATGTGACAAAAGCAATATATAGGTAAATTTAATTAAAGGTTTTTCAGCAAACTTGTTATTGTTCTCTTTTTTTTTCAGCTTAAAATAACAAATAGTAGAAAAATAACTTAATAGGATGTGATTCATTCGAAATGGTGTCTAAAATAACATAAAAAAACATCTTTTTTCGACTTTTTTATATTTAAACTCTAAAATTAACAAATCAAAGTTTTTTCTTATGTTCGTTCCATAGTTCTTCACATACTTTTTTAATACACCACAATGAATTCTGTTGTTTGAGTGTTTATTAAAGTGTTTTAAAGACACACGAAATTTTTTTGTAGCATATTGTTTTATGTGATAAAAAAACTTTGTTAAGTTCTTTATAAGTCTTTCATTATTCGTCCGTAATAATATCAGACCAAATATCAACATGCTTATTAATATTTTACTAGGGTTTTTTTCGTTCTTTACATCAGTCAATTCAAAAAAAACTTTTTATGTATTCGACATACATCACCAACACACCAAAGAGTTGCGTTGGTCTTGCCTTTTCTAAACATGCTCTTTGTTATCACTGTTTCGTCGTTTTCGACGATACAACTAATTCCACTAATTTTTTTAAATTTTCCTTTTTTAATTTTATTTCGAATTAAAGAGGAAATGGTATTTTATAGCGATATTGCCTACTTTCAATTTGCGTTAGATACCTTTAATTTTTAAAATGATAGTCTATTCGTAAATTATTTCAATTATTTTTCTTAAAAGAATTTTATAACGAAATAAACCCAATTTTTTTCTTGGTAGGTTTTTTTTATGGCATTGCAAGGACTTGCACGCGACACTAAATCATCAGAAATATTTTTCGTTTTCAGAAACAAAAGCTTTCTGAAACTTTTACAAAAACTTTTTCCAATCAAAGTCCGAAGTTAATTAAGAATTGAAATTTTTTGCA
>SBJP01000760.1:0-10758 GCA_014805705.1 Cucumispora dikerogammari
AATGAAAAATATAAACAAGAGCGCCATAATCTCATCACTAAAAAAAAGAATAAACAAGTAATAAAAAAACAGCAATAATAATAATAAAAACATATAGGGACACCATAATCCCGGGGCACCATAATCCCGGCACATATAATAATTCTCCTCGTTACAAAATCTGATACTTAAATCAATAATATTTAAATAAAATACTGAAGACACTTTATTATAACGTTTTTTTATGTTACACAAATCCTCCTCTTACCCAGAGAAAGACGCGCCAAGGTTAATACATGAACAAAAACTAGCGTTAAGTAAATTAAAACTTAAAAAACGTTTGTTATATGACGAGCTTTTAAGAAAAACTATATTAGGCTTTTAGTCTGTTTCTGTGTTTTCTGATATTATGTTAAAACACAAACGTTTTTTTTTTGAAATAATATAATGAAAAAATATGGTATATATATGACGACATTATATATACAAGTTCGATCAACCCAATAAATTTTTTTTAAACTTTTTTGACCTTTTTAAAACCCACAAAAAGCAACAAAATAACAAACGATGTAAAGTGTTTGAATATATTTTAGTGTTTTTTGACTAGCTCTATTAATTATAAGATCAAAAGTATTAAAATGCTCCGAGGGGGAAGTTTTTTTCACATTTGTTTTTTGTGTCATTGATGTTTAAATATCGTAAATAATGGCAAAATAATTATAACAATTTTTGATTTCTCAGTGCGGCCCAAAAAAAAAACTTATGTTTTACATGGGATAATGTAAGATGTTTTTATTATTTTCGCCCTGACTCCGAATAAAATTTGGAAAATGATCTACCTCATAATATTTTTCTTTTCTGGTCTTAACTATTCTTCTAGAGTTGTTCTACTAAATTAATTACTTTTTCTCCTTTAAACAAAATATTTTAAAGTACAGTTTAAAATACGCGACTAAGTTTCGTTTTTTAGAACATTTTTCTCTTGTGTATGTATACATGTTAGATTTACTTTTTTTTAGCTTTTATAATTGTTATTCCCGAGTTTTGGCAACATGGGCCAATTTATACTACTCAAAGGCCCTTTTTAGAACACTATAAAAAAGGCAGAAACATGTGCGAAGATTTGAATTTTGTTTTTTGTGGTTTTATTATTTTATTATCAAATTTTTTATTTTATATGAAAATATACTATAGGACATAAAGAGTTTTAAGCGAGGGTTTAAAAAGGAAAAATTATTTTTTATAAAAAAACCATCTCGAAATTGCTTTGAGTAATTGTGATGTTATTTTTTCATATGTTTAACAAAATCACCTCTCCGTGAACCGAACAGTTGTTATATTCTTGTTTAAACCAATTGCTTGGGTAAAGACATTGATTGAAAGGCACTGTAATTCGCTCTTAGGTCACCAAAAAAACTTTTCTATTGGATTTAATTGAAGTGAATAAGGGAAAAGGCTTTATAGAGAACATTGTATGCACTTGGTGCGCTTAGAACATCTACTCGATCGTGAAACAGACAATTATCCATGATTAGAATACGGTCTGAGTTTGAATTTAAATTAGATTACTATAACTGTTAAAATAAAGTTTCCAATTATACGAACCATCTTTAAGCTCGTATCAAATTACTTCATCGAAAGAGATGGCCGCAATTAAGCTGATTTTCTGGCCTTTTTGCTGGTACTGTCACGTACTATTTAGAAATAATTTTGAATATTCATAATTCTTCGTCGTGTGTAGGTTGAAATCTGTTTTATCTAAATAAACCATTTTGACCTTTGAAAAGTTTTGAATCGCTCTTGCGCAAACCTTTCTTAAATTCAGAGTGTGAGTATTGCGTTTATTAAGAACTACCGACAATCGTTTTCTAGAATAACTCATGTTTCGCAAGATTTTTGAAAAATTGGGCTGAGATACTTTAAACGTTGTCACTCTTAGTTTTTCGGCTAAACTCTCTGTGTCAAGTAGTTGTCTCTGAGTAATTCAGCTGATATCAAGTTTTTAATTGTTGTATTATTTTTTAACGGGAATCTTTTTTTGAAATATCTTCAAATAGGGTAGACCGGAGTTGATTTTGTTTATTGGAGTAATCACAGAAATATAGAATAGACCCAGTATCTGTATTATCTCGGGCAAATGCCTGTCTCGCGTGACCGATTCTCTGCCAGTTTAATAGACTAGGGTATTATTGTCATTCGTGTTTTACGTGACGCGAGTAATTTACAATTTTTTTTTTGTGACGTCTTGATGTTAGTTAAAAAGGGAATTGATGATCTTGAAAATATAAAAAACAGAATACGACAGAAATAGTGTTTAGTGGGGTGAAATAAAATAAGAAAGATTTCTTTGAATGTTTAAGCCCTATGTTTATTTGTCTATGTTTTAACGACTAAAATATTGAAGTAATAAACACATTCTCAAAAGAATCTATATTTTTTTTTTAAAGAATTTTTATATTTGAAAAAAAACAGCTATAAAATCTCTAATTTATTTATATAGGTAGCTCAATTTCCTTTTTTAAAAAATATAATATTATTCTTATATTTATATATTAATGTTGCAATTTTTATAAAATTTTATTCTTGTTTCATTTTGTTCTTAAATAACAATATTTTTATATATTTTAACTTTTATTTTTATATAACTCTGTAATATAATTATTATATGACGATATCAAACTTGAACTAGAAGATATCGAATATATAAACAAATAACATACAAAGTCTAATTAATCTTGCATATGAGCTAGTTTTGCACATGGAGTAATTTAACTAAAAATAAACAGTTTTTACTCTCAAAATGGTAGTCTATATAATTACATTTTTTGTTCTCTGTTTTATTTTTCAATCATTTACTATGTTCTTTTTTACCAAATAAACCTCACATTTTACATTATTAGCGCCTGTAAAACGCTTCAATAAAACGTCCTTTATTGTTTTCCTTGATGTATTTTTTTTTGCAGCTGTTCATTTAATTTCTTAAAAGCACTTCTATTTTTAACTTTTTAAAAATTATGTGGTTTATTTTCGTTTTTAATGTTTTGAACACAAATATCATAGTTCGCATATAAAGCTTCTAACGATGTGCATTCTATATCAGTATCGAATGACTTATTATATTGTTCCTTGTATAATTTCGATCTTTTGCTTCTAACTTAATCTTCCTCACTTTTCAAATCTCCTTTAACTGTTTCTATTGCTTTTTCTTATCTTCTATTAACTCTATGTAAATATACGAAACGTTTTCATGTATTATGCCTAACTTCTTGCAGAATTTTCTGATTTCCCCTTTACAAACATTTTTTTCGTTATCACTTATAAGTTTCCTTATAGTGTGTCTGTAAAACATAGGATTCTTCACCGTGATGTTACGATCCGGTGTTTAATAATATTATGCTGTCGTTAAGTACGGATCGATCAATGGGGTGATCGATGAAGTATTCCGAGTGAGATACATAATTGTTATGTAGATAACGAAGAAGATTTAATTTTGTGGGCGTAGTTATAATATCCAGGAGTTTGTTTAATGAGTAGTGATGATCAAAGAGTGAGATATATAACACATTAAATATAAACCAACAAACATGATGTTTCAGAAACCTTTATCATCTGCAAAAAAAATCCCCGCTACGCGCACGTCAACCAATACTGTTCTTCTTTATAGTAACTACGCTTTACGTTTCTCCAGTTTGTTTTCTTGTTATCTATTATTTGACAAGGGATTTTACCATTTCCAGTTCAAATTGGAAAAAAAACATTTTTTAATAAAAAATATTTAAAATAGAAAAATTTGACTTTTTTTAATTTGTTATTTTAAATATTTTTCATTAAAAAAAATTTTTGTAAAATTTGAATTGTAAAATGTTTATTTTCACCTGTAAATGGTATATACAGAGAGAAAAAACACTGCTTTCAATAAATATATGCTTTATTCACTCCTATTCATTAGGTTGTATTCAATGTGGTTGAAAAGCCTCAAAGCTAGTATAAAAATGGTGTCGCTGTTCCTTTTTCTGTTTAGTATTTACAAAATTCACATTCCATAATAGTGTTTTCTATATCGTTTTTATGCCAGAGCAAAAAATTTTTTTGTTCTACTCACTCATGTTATACAAATAATATATTTTTGATTTATTTCCGCGTACTTTTCCATGATATTTTTTTCTCTCTTTTACATTTGGTATTATTCTTTGTAGCAGTAGAATCGAGTGATCGGTAGTATAGGGGAAGATCAATTTAAATAGAAGATGTAAATTTTGATCAGAATTATTAAAAGTGGCTCGTGGTAGAATATGATACTCTATTTTGTTTGAAAAAAATAAAACACTATAGTAATTATCAAAACACATGTTTTTTATGTTTTTTCAAATAGAATACGGGATATTATGATTACTATAGTATTTTGTTTTTCTCATTTAAAAAAAAAGCATATCCCATATTCTACCACGAGACTCTCTTAATGATTTTGATTAAAAATTATACCTTCTATTTTAATTGGTACCCTAAATTCTACCGAACACTCGATTCTTCCACAAAGCTCCGGTAGAATATGGGTTGTGTATTTAATTAGGGAAGCTTACATGTTTTCGTTATTTTATCTTATCATATATTCTACTGAAATTTTATGTTGATATAAAACTAAACAAAGTAGTGTCTAAATTTTATTTTTTGTTTAAATTTGTACAAAAATAATAAATAAACATATGGGATGTTTTTTAAGAAGCATATAGTGAGTGCGGGTATGTTAGGTAAACGGCCTTCTACAAACCAAACTTGAAAACAGGGCTTGATATGCTACCTTAATGTAATTGAAGCAATTTTTAGAGCAAAAAGTAAGATAGTTGATGCAAATTTAAACTAAAGTGTAGTAAAAATAAATTATCAAATATTTGTTTAAAAAAATTAAGTTGGTTTTTTTAAAAAGAATTTATGTACTCTTAGAACCTGAGTAAGATCTTTTTCTAAAACAACAATGGCGTATCGGTCGTGAATATAATTAATGGCCTAGATGCTCTCTTCGTGATAGCTCTCTAAAGCGTAAGCAAATTTACTGAAAATTGAGAAGAACGGTATAGCTAACAAGACCCTGTCGTTTAAGACTAAAGGGCTGTTTCTCATTCTTAAGTTATACTCTCTTCTATAATTATCAACATAAATCAAGTATATGTTTCTTACTCTCAGTATATTGAGATCCTCATTAAAATTTTACCAATTCGGGTTGACTGGTTTAAACATTTTAAAAAGTATAAACAAATGAAGATTGATCGGATGATGGATTATAGTATTATACGGATACACTATATTATCTAGACATGATATTCAGTTCCGGTCGGTAGGACTTTGAGTTTTTCGATTCTGAGACTTTAACGCCCGGTTTTATCTTTATATCTGTCCCAAGCTCTGAGGGTGATATGATGGCCCGTTTACAATCTTAGATCCCTTTTTTTCAGTTATTTTATTTCTTACAATATTTGCAGTAAATTTTCCCCTATTATCTGACTGAAATGTCTTTCATACACACTCCGTAAAAGCAGTTTTTAATATATATTATAAAAGATTTAAAATCGAATTTGTGTCCGACGGAAAACAACGTAAACTTTATAAAAATATTAATCCTCGTAAACACATGTTTTTTTTGCATTATTTTAATTCTCATATTCAGACAGAGATATGGTATCAACTATTATCAGGCGCTCTCTAATAAAATTGGGAACAATCGAAACCGATGGGTGTGTTAAGTGGGGATCGTTTTTCTATTACAAGGTATACAAGAATTTACATACCTGAAAATACTATTTAGCTAATGCTCATGTATTTGCGGTATAAAGCACTCTCAAATCATTTATACAAATATGATCTGGTAAATGAGAAGCTCTTCTCCACACAGAACTTACTTCATCCGCGTCGAAAACACCAACTTTTTTATATTTTGCGTTATTTTTTGTAAAATACATTCTACCGCACTCATACGTGAAACATATTGTTTGGTCTTGAAACGATGTTTTTCTTTTGCGTTAAAGTTTTTTCGAAGTAGAATTCGTGAGTAGAATCTCTATAATTTCGATTTTTTTCTAATTAGGTTTTAAGATTCTTCACTTTACTCATGTATTTTTTTTTTACAAGTTTATGAGACTTTCCGGTAGAATATGGGATAAGATAAAATAACAAAAACATTAAACTCCTCAAATTAAATACGCATATCATATTACACCTGAGCTTTGTGAAAGTATCAAGTGATCGGTAGAATATGGGATGTTTAATTTAAATAGAAAGTGTAATTTTTGATAAAAATCATCAAGAGAGCCGCCGTGGTAGAATATGTGATATGATTTTTTAAATGAGAAAAATAAAATACAATAGTAATTATCATATCCCATATTCTATTTGAAAAAACCATAAAAAGGTGGGTTTTGATAATTACTGTCATCGGTCGTTTAGACACCCCACCGGCCACCCCCCCCCACCCCCCCCCCCCCCCCCACGCGCCCCCCCCCCCCCCCCCCACCCCCCCGCCCCCCCCCCCCCCCCCCCCCCCCCACACCGGCCGTTTAGTTCCCCCCTCTCTTCGTTTCGCACCCAGCCTCTCGTCGTTTTGTGTTATCGATGACTGTTTTTCATTATCTATCTCGTCGTTTTGTACCTCCCTTTTCGTCGTTTCGTTTCTCTCCCCTTGTTGTTTGTTCTCCCACGCTTTTCGCCGCTTGTCAACAACACGCCGTTTTGTCCCCTCCCAACGCGTTCGACGTTTTGTACTCTTCCTCTTGGGAAATTAATTGGTCAAATTGCTTGAAGAGAAGTGTTTAACAAAAAGGATAGAAGAATATTTTGCTTTTTCGTTTTTTCTAAAATTTTTTCAGGTCGCTTTTTTTAAAATTTTTTCATGCCGTTTTTTTTTATATTTTTTTTTTGTCGTTTTTTATATATTTTTTCAGGACGTACTTTAAAATTTTTTTAAAGTCGTTTTTTTTAAAATTTTTTCAAGTCGTTTTTTTTAAAATTTTTTCAGGTCGTTTTTTTTAAAATTTTTTCAGGTCGTTTTTTTTAAAATTTTTTCAGGTCGCTTTTTTTAAAATTTTTTCAGGTCGTTTTGCCATAAATTGAGTTGGGGGGGGGGGGGGGGGAAGTTATATTAAAAATAAAAAAACATGAAAAATAGAATGTTATTGATTGGTAAACTCGTTTTCCCGAACAAAAAGAAAAAATTCTACATGTTTTAAGATTTATAAAAAAAAGGTTTTGTTGATCTTTTAGTGGTAAACCGATACAAAAAACTCGCCATTATTATAAAGACGGGAGGTTTTAGGTTTGTTAGAACTAAATGTTTAAAAATTATAAAAATTGGGTTTGAAACGAATCGTTTTTGACAAAAACCAAAATACCTGTTTTTAATATGTTTTAGATTCTGTATGAATAGAGCTTTCAAAACATAATAAAAAATAAAAAACACGAATATAACGTTGTTTTGAGCGTTTTAAACAATGACTTTTCGTTGATTAAGAGAGTAATAATTTTTCGAAAATATTTAGATTGGAAGAATCGGAGAGATCGTTGAAGTGTACTAAATAGCTCTCATGAAAAATAAAAACGATAAAGACCGAATTAGAAGACCGGGTACTGTGTTGGTGAAAATTTTAGAGAAACGAAATGAATTTTCGAAAAACTTACGTCAGATCAAGATATGTTAAAGCTCGACAATACCTAGCCCAAAAACGAAGTGTTTGACATATTGTAAACAACGGATTGGTAAAAAAACCATCTGTACCCTGAAAAAAAGGTTATTTTCGTGAGAAAAATAAACATTAAAAAAACACCGTAGACCTAAATGACAACACAATACACACGCAATATATGCAAATTCAATGGGGTATCTTAAAAAACTTGTCAAATCTAGATGTAAAAATATCAGAAAAACGTTAAAATATACAAAAAAAAAAAGAAAATTTTTTTGAAAACAAAAAACCTTTTTTATGATTTTTTGCTCGGAACGCATGTTTATCTTTATTTAATAACCAATAATAATTAAACATTTTTTTAATTTTAATATAACTTTATTCACACACACTCCAAGTCGATTTTCCCATAAATTTTATTTTTTAATAATTGAAAAACCGCAGGATTTTAGTATAAAGCATGCTAAAGTATAAATGAAAGTTTATTCAAATCATAAAATTTTATTCGTTTTTTTGTGGTGTTATATAACATACTTCTAATGAACTTACCAAGATTTCTATATTATAAAACATGTAAAATGCGGAGTAATCTTTTATCGACTGGAGCTTTTATATTTATCGCTGCAAGTTATATGATTAACGGGGTAAGAAACTAAAACCAGACAAACCCAATCTCATTCATATAATGTATGTTTTTGCTACTGTTATCAGAATTTTTCTATAGTTATCGATAAATCAAAGAATTAATGAAAAAAGAAAATTTTCCCATATCGTTAACGACAAAATATAATTTTGATAAAAAACATAGATAGATTTATTTATTTTATCGAATAAGTAAACACCGGAACAAACCTGTTTTCAACAAATACAGTATGTAAAATAAAAACTGCATCAGGTAAAAAACCATATAAAAATGGTTCAAAATCACCAATTAAGACACCATTTTTAAAAAGAAAAAAATAAATATTTAACATATAAATTGACCTAATTGTAAATATGTTTTTATCAAACTAAAAATATAACTTTATTGTAGTAAAAAAATTTTTTAAAAAATCAGTGTAAAACAAAAAATGCATTTTAAAAATTTAAACTAATTTCTTTCCAAAAATATGAATTTAAGAAGTTTTTTAGATTTAACCATATTTACAACTGACTAGAGATCAAAGAATTAAGATTGTTGAGCTCGCAGAGGAAGAATCAACAAAAAACATCCCGGCAAAACATAAATATACACCACATTAACAGTGACCAGAACTATCAAAAAGTACAAATCCACAAATAAATATGGTCATTATAATGGAAATGCAAGATCATCTGTTCTAAGCTCAGATGTTTTAACAATTATTTCTAAAGAAAATGCTAATAATGAGAAAAAAACACTAAGAAAGATTGCAGCAATTGTCAAACAAGAAACAAAAGACCCAATAAGTCACTCATTCGTTCGAAAGGCTATGGCTCTTTAGGTAGATTTGTCTTTACGCCAATAAACAAACCATTATTGAGTGATAAAAATATTGCAAAGAGATTAGAATGCTCAAGAAAATGGCTTTTCATGAATGTAGACAGACAAAAGTCTATTGTATTTAGTGATGAATCGAAATTTAATCTTTTTTATTCAGATGGGAAGGTTTCTGTTGGAGAGAGCCCAAAACTGGGTTTGATATTAATAATATTTCACCTTCTGTCAAGCACGGGGGGTGTCATGATATGGGCAAGTTTTTCGTATTATAGCATTGGCAAATTGGTATTTATCGATGTTTTTGTAGATGCTGCTCTTTATACCTTCATTCTAGACCAAAATTTGGTATCATATGCACGTCTTATGGGTCTTGAAAGTTTCATTTTTTAGCAAGACAACGACCCTAAGCACACATCAAAGCTTGCAAAACAATTTTTTGAGCACAACAACATTAATTTGCTTGTTTGGACGTCCCACTCTCCTGATATAAATCCTATAGAAAACTTATGGGGATTAATAAAGTCTAAAATTTCTAAGGTTTGTCCTAAAAATAAAAACGCACTTAAACAGGCAATTATTAAAGCACGGGAAAGTACACCAAGGCTATTAGTCGAAAAACTAGCATTAAGATTTAGAAAACGTGCTTTGGCATTATATAGGGCCAGCGGCCTGCATACAAGTATTAAATTTCTAAAAAGGATTTTTTGTTTTACACTAATTTTTTACAAAACTTTTTTACTACAATAACTTTTTTTTTGACAGTTTCATAAAAACATACTTATAATTAGGTCAATTTATATGTTAAAGATTTATTTTTTCCTTTTTAAAAATGGTGCCTTAATTGATGCTTTTAATTATTTTTCTATAGTTTTTTACTCGATGCTGTTTTTATTTTACATACTTTTCATAATTCATTTAGAACGTTTTTCTAATCAGCTGACGTTTATTTAATGAAATAGGTTTGCGTCTTAACCACAGTTGGGGAGCTATTATAAAAGCCCAAAATTAGATATACCTAATAATCCTTTTTATTGTCAAGTTAGAGTGTTAAAAAAATATTTTATTTTTCTTGTGAAATCTATTTTCTACAGCGGTGATTACAATGCCAGCGAAGATTTTCTATGATCCTTATTTTATGTGAAAGTTTATACTTTTTCCATAAGAGAAACAAAGTTTTCACATTAAATAAAATGATTTCTTGAGAGGAAAATATCTTATGAGCGTTAGTCTTAGTCGATCTTATTGATTTGCTGATATATATTTTTTTGATAATAAATAGAATGACGTTAATATTTTAATTCCGTGTTTATTTGTGATCGAAAAGCATAACACTGTCACTAAAACTTTTTTATATAAAATATGTATTTATTAAAATTTTTATTAATTAAAAACTGTTAAATAATTTTTTTTAATTATAGATATAATAAGAATCTACTTAATTAAAAATATAATAAGAATTTCTTTATTTAAAAATATAATAAGAATCTACTTAAACAAACTTATAATAGGAAATTACTTAAGTAAAATTATAATAAGAAATTACAAAAAAATAAAAAAACTTACATAATTAAAATTATAACAAGAGTTTTTTTTAATTAAAGAAAAAATACTAAATCAAAAATAGAATAAGAATATACTTATTTAAATTAT
>SBJP01000761.1:0-10754 GCA_014805705.1 Cucumispora dikerogammari
CTATTCGTCTCGTTCGTTTTCGTTTTCTATTCGTCTCGTTCGTTTTCGTTTTCTATTCGTCTCGTTCGTTTTCGTTTTCTATTCGTCTCGTTCGTTTTCGTTTTCTATTCGTCTCGTTCGTTTTCGTTTTCTATTCGTCTCGTTCGTTTTCGTTTTCTATTCGTCTCGTTCGTTTTCATTTTCGTATCGTTTATTCGTTTTAGTTTTCGTTTGTTCTCACATTGAAAAACTGATTAATAATTTTATTTTTCTATTTAAGTTTTTTTTCTCTGGGGCGAGTTGAGGATTTTTAATTTAAAACGCCTCTGGGGCGAGTTGAGGCCGTGCCATTTTTTTGCTCGAATGAAATTTATTATTATCTCTTCGGTTTTTTGTGATATAAACACTATGTTTTTTTCGAGATCCGAATGTGTCACATTACATTTGAAGCTAATCTTTTATCACTCACAAGAAATTGCTGCTCTATGATGTTTGTTTAGAATTCGATATGCACTATTTCAAAATTTTTTTTCAAAAAAAATTTATTATATTAGGACAAGTTAAATTTTTTTTAAAATACTTTAAAAAAGTGAAATGTTTGTTAAAAAGTTATGAAAAGAGCGACACAGTGTTTTGGAATTATTTGCACACATGATTTTATGTAACAGATACTAAAATAAGAGAATTTAAAGTTTTTTGTTGAAAGACGAGTCACTTTTGTGTTTAATGTAAGGATTAAGGTTCTGCTAATTTTAAACAATACACTGTCCAAAAAAACAAACGTCAGAAATTGACGCTCGTGAAAAGTCGTTTAAACAATCTTTTCTGAATCTAAGTTTAAAAGCAATAATAAGCTTCGTAAAGTTACAAACACAATTGGATCGTGACTTTTTCAACAAAAAGACATAGGTTTTATCAATCTTTTATTGTCCAAGTACGAAAATTAAAGTGAGAAGTTTTTCGAAGATCGTAAAGTTGATTTTAACAAACTGCATCAATTAAAAAAAAGTTTGGTTTTAACAAAACGTTCATATATTAATGCCGTTTTAACAAGTGTGTTTTGTTTTATACTCTCTTAAGAAAACATAATTATAAAGCTATCTGAACGCCCAGTCTCTTTGTCAAATTGAACAAACTTGTTTACTGAATTTCTTTTGAAAGATAAATACGTATGTAATTGAACATAAAGTTAACATATCAACAAAAATCTATTTTTAATTCTAGTTTGCAATTCGTTTAAAACTTTAAACTTCGAGATTGTAGATTTTACATCGACTTTGAAATCTTCTCTAGTAGATGTTATCAAATCAAGATTTTGACATAAACTGTTTTTACTTTCTTTTTAATTTGATTAATCAGTTTCATTTTCACTTTTTAATTTATTTGTCAAAAGGAAGAAGACATTATTTTTATGAACATATCATTTTGATAGATAATTTTTATTAACAATCTCGTTTAATGCATTTCAAAGCAGACATCTCAAAGACTATTATGTATGATCGTATTCAAAGTCTTCATGAAGAAGAGCTATCTTTTCGTCTTTTTATTTAATTAAATTGTAATTTTTCAAAGTTTTTTATTCTTAACCTATTTTGGCCGAGTTGACGCTTTCAGTTTTTTTCGGCGAGATTGAAGTCAATTCGCTGCGGGTGTGTCTGCGGCTGTTGCTTTTTTTTAAGTCTAATGATTATTCTATCTGGAAACTCAAAAATTATTAATGTTTTTAATATTTTAAAGTATTTTTTGTAGTTCTATCGAGAAAGATTTGCAAGAGAAAAATAACATTATTAAGATAGTACTGTTTTTTAACACTAAAAAATACACGATAACGTTTTTAAAACAACTTTTTATTATGTTCGGCTTAAAAACATATATTTTTTTGTTAATAAAATTACAAACTTCTTGGTTTTTGTGTATATTGTTTTTTCAAAAAAATTGTCTGAACAAGTTATAAACCAAAACATAAAAGTTTTTCTGAAATTGCATTTAGTGACATTTCGTCAAATTAGAAATAAAAATATTTTTAGAGTTCGATAATTTTTTAAATTAATAATAGATAAAGAATAAAAATGTGTATTTAAAGATTAGTATAGTTAGAAATTAGACAGATGACGTATTTCGTTGTAAAAATTATAATATAAATAAATTTCAAATAATTGAGTATGTAGCGGTAAAATCGAAGCAACAGTAAAATTGGGAGTATTTAATTATATAGAAAACATGTTTTCTATATGTTTTTTATTAAGAAGCTTCGCGGTAAAATTGAGAGTAATAATTTTATAATGAAAGTGTTTAATAATTTGATCAATTTAGATAAGCTCCGGTTTTTTCGGTTATTGCGATAAAATTGGAGTTGACTTTTTTTTTTATTGATCAATTAAATATTTTTATTATAAAATTATTACTCCCAATTTTACCGCGAGGCTACTTAATAAAAAACATAAAGAAAATATATTTTATATATAAATAAATACTTCAAATTTACCGCTACTCCGTTTTTACCGCTACATGGGTACAGTGTTAATTTACTTAAAAATAAATTCTGGTAATATAACTTAGAGCTGTTGAATTCTAAACACTAAACAACAGTCAAAAAAACTTTTCTCCCCTCTACTAAAAGTCTTTTTTGTCATATATGCATACAGAATGTCTTATCTATAGTTGGTTAATCAGTAAAATTATGTTTAGTAGATCCATAGAGAAATATCCCGAATCTGTGAGTAGTCGAACAAATAAGAGCCTTGATAAATAAATATAAGTACAATAAAAACTTCAAATATAACACAGATTGTGTAGATTCTATGTAATAAGCTTTAAAATATTAAATCTAACTGGAAGATATACTGCTAATAACACTTTTAATAGACGGTTTTTAAAATATATTAAAAAGAAAAGTCTGTTGTAAATATATTTCTTTCTCGAATATTCATTTATTTGTATTCTCCTTTCATTTAAACTAAAAAGATGATTAAGCACAACGCCGTTATTATAGTAACACTTACTTTTAATTAAAAGATTTATTCTTTATATAAGCCATGCTAAATCATCTGTTGTTTGTTTCAGCTAACAAATCTACATCTAGCGAAAGTGAGAAGCCCTTTATAACAATCAGATTACTTGACGTTGCGGTAAACGAAACTTGTTCATATACATATTCTTTCCATTTTAGAATAGAAATAACACAGCGCAGCAGTGAAAATAAAACTTGGCCCAATGAGCTCGATCTTAATTTTTACAAAAGTAAATTGAATATTTATTTTTATAAAATAGTGCAAGGCGTAGAAGGAAAAAGTATAGAAACTCTTCCTTATGAATTTATAGTTTTACAATTGAAAAGTGTGTATAAAGAAACAAAACATATTTCTTCAAAATATCAGAGTCATACTCTTTCCAACTCGGCAGATATTAAAACAGTTGTTTCATTAATATCAAGAGAGGTTTATTTGAAGAAACTTAATGAAGAAAAGTTTTGTATAATTTGGTTTGTAGGTATTCCAAAAAAAAATAGTAATGGTGAAAAAAATATAGTTCCTGGAGAAACTATAGGTTCTTATATAAGGAAGTGTAATATATACATCTCACTAACTAAAAAAAAAGCACGCCAGCCTATATCATATCTTTTAGACCTATCATTAGTTTCATGTAAATCTACGACACGCTTGGATCTTCTGGAATTTTTATGGCATATTGTTGGTATAGTAGATAGTATAAAACTTAATCTCAAGAGTATTTATAATAGACAAACACTTTTTTTTCTATCAAGTATATCATATCGGTTAAAAATTGAAACCAAACGAATATCTCTTATTAAAAAAATTATTGTTGGTGTTATTGAGCAGTGTTATGAAGCAAATAGTAGTGAAGAACAATGGAAAGACTTTTGTGAATATATTATACAAAAACTAGATCATATTAAATGTGAATTGAAAGCTATAGAGCTTGCGATGTCAGAATTATATCCGTTTATAGATCGCGATGATTATTTTGTTCTTAAATCTGAATATTGTGTGATTTAAGGAAATATTAATAATTTTGGTTTAAAACGAAGATTATTTTATTTATAAGTGTGACAAAAAACAGCAGTGTTTTTTTCTAACTTGTATGGTGTTTCGAACTTTTTAAAAAAAATTTTTGTGAAAATATTATTTAGAGTCGTTCGACAAAACAAACGTCGTTTATATTATTTTATTCATTTTGGGCCAGGCGAATAAAACAACAAGAATTGCGCATTATTGTATTTTATATCTAAATCTCTTTTTCACAGAATCAGATAATATAAAAAACCTTTCAACCACATAGTATACATTGTGGTTTTCGCACAGGGCAACGCAAATACAAACGCAGTAGTAAATTTTTATGTTGTAAACTTTTTAATAAGATTCGTTAGTATATTTTATTAATTTGTTGTTGAATATTCATTTTGTATATTATATAAGTGTTGAATAATGTATTATCAAATAAATACCGGCTATAAAATAACTTAAGACAACACACGATAAATTTACGCTTATAAGCAACCAATTTACTGGATATAAAACAACATATTTGTTATTTTTTTTAATAAATACACAGCCGACTATCTATAAAGAATAAATAAAAAAATCAAACTGTTTTTTATTCTAATATCAAGTTTAATTTCAAGTGTGACGTTTAACAAACGTAAATACTTTTTGAAAACACTGCTTCATTTTAGGAACTGTGTCGCTCTTATCGTTGAAGTTTTTAAAATGTCCCGCTTTATATGAAATATTTCTATTTATTAAGTCTTGAGATTTGTCAGATCAAATTCAAGATATATAAACTCAATAAGGCACGTATTTGTTAAAATGCAACTCAAATATAAATCCCATAGATATAGAAATCACGTTACTTGGTGTAATATTTGTTTTCGAATATGTTCTCGCTATATTGTAAATATTGTTTCTTGAGCAAGTAACATACAAGCGATTAAATAAATATTGTCAACAAAAAATAAACATAGAGAAAGCGAACATAAACGTTCAGAGTAAAAAATGTTTTTTTGTAGGTTTTCTAATATTATTTCGCAATAAGTCGATATACCAAATAAAACTCAGCTGAATTAACGTTCGAATCTGAACAAAACGAGTTGTAAATATTTTCAACTACGTATATCCTGAGATATTCTTATATGTTTTTAAGATTCGTTGTCTATCATATATGATATTTATTATGTATTTGTATATAAAGTAAATTTCGCTTAAAAAGAATAATCACAGGTTCGAAAGTTTTTGCTGTTTTTAAACGAGTGTAATTTATTAACAAAAATGGATGATAAAAAGGTTTTTTTATTGACATTAATTATTTTATTTTTTTTGTCTCGAAGCAATCAAAGAGAGCTCTCAATGTTTAAAGATTTTTGTTTTTTTAAAACAAAAAAAGTTATGAAAGTTCGTATTTCTTAATAAGATAAACGTGACTTTTATTTGTCTTACCTTTTGATTTAAGAAAGTTTTATGTGAATCTGTCTCTTTTTTAATTAACAAAACGTATATTGCGCTTCAGTTTTATTTGTTTATTCGCGCCTAGTGTTGCTTTTACTTTCATTTCTATAAAAATTTATACACCGTCTTTCTCCACATTAATTATCTGCTCAAAACGAGATCTGTTGAGTTTTTTTCTTTTTTAGTTTCATGTTGTAGCTATGTCGATTTCAACTGATAACCTTTTTTTTAATTCAGGGTTGTTTCGCCAAATCTCTTTTAAATTTTTAATTTCAGTTTTGTCAGTATTGTTCATTAAAGACTAGTTTGATTTCTTGATTGTCATTATTTATAAATGAAATGTTGCTATGCTTTGAGATTTCGATTATATTTGCGGTAAACCCCTCTTTGAAAACCTCAATAATCATTTGAACATTATGAACAATATTGACATAAAATTTGAAATTTAAATCAATGTACTTTATCAATGATGTAACAAAATACATTTTATAAACAACTTAAAATTTTACTAAATTTAAACTATTAAATGCAACCCGCTTTAGTGTTTGATATCAATAAACTAACTTTATAGTTATTAAAACATTACTAATATAAGGATGTAGACGACAGTTATTATCACTAAAGTTTTTCTATTTACATACTTTAACTCAACGATTCTTTTCATTTCCGAGTAGTATTAAAGATATTAGTTTACATTTAGATATTTTTGTAAGCAAATTTTATAACTTGGGGCACTTTTTATTTTTGAAACACTAGAATTTAAAAATTTCTTATGATTACAGTAGCTTTTTTTTACCAGCCATGTTAGCACAAATAATACAGGAAAACGGTCTTTTAAAGATTCACATTTATAGGTTTTTTACTTTTATATTTTTATGCTTTTTTTTGAACAGAATTTTATAACATAAACCTGTTTAGTCTTATTGAAGACTTTTTTCCCCGTGTTTTTACGACAAATCTTCAAATAAATTAAAAACCGTTTTTTTTTACTAAAAATTTAATTATATTATTTTTTAATAAAAAGCATATCGATTTCTTTTTTTTATTCGTTTCGTTCGTTTTTTTTGTTCGTTTCGTTTTATTCATTTCTTTGTTTATCATGAGTTGATGTTAAGTGTTTCGAGGTTTTAATTAAATGGCAAAATTTAAAAATCTATTTTACAGGGAAAATCTAAAAGAAAAAAAATTTAATTACAAATTTTTGGCGAAAAAAAAACGCTTTTTAATTTATTTGAAGATTTGTCAAAAGAAGTTTTTTCATCAAATGACGAAAGAACAGTCAACGCATTACTTTTTAATTTATGCATTATTGGACAACATTTTATAACATAGATCTGTTTCATCTTATCAAAGAAATTTTTATTGATAACCCATTTTATGCTTGGCCATTCGTTTTGTAGCTAACATTCAGGCTTTTCTTGATCAACTTATTTTGATAAATCTTTATCGTATTTAAAGGCAGTGTTGTGTCGGTTCATAAAACTCGCGGCGCGACTATACGAGAAAATACTCATTTATGTTTAATGATGTTGCTATTTGATTATCTTTTTCAAAAAAAACGTTATTAGTTATTGACCTGTATATTTATTTTGCTTTATTTTATAAAGCATTTAAATAGTCTCTCGTTTACTTTTTTAAATGGAATTTCTTTATTATTTTTGTCTCAAGTTTCAGCTTACGAACAGGTTCTATATTTAAGGTTTCTGTGTTTTAATCGAGTTATAATTGAAAGACTAACAGAATATTTGGCGGTCTTTTTTGCTCACTTTACACACGAATTTAAAATTTTAACGATATTACTTTGTTTCTTTTAGACCTAAACTTATTTTATTATTTTTTTTTCATGGTGCAATTTACAAATTTTTTGCTTTTCTAAAGCAACTACTCTTTCGAAAAACACTTTTGAATATAAGATTAAAGACTAAGAAAAAGTATCAAGAGATTGTTCTTCTTAATCGACAACTCTTTTTAATCGAGTGTTTCTTTAATCGTGTTTTATTGTATATATAAAAATGTTTACAATGAAAAACACAAAACAGATCACAAACGAAAAATTTTATTAATGCTATTTATTTGAACTCTTGATACAAATAAATGGGTTTAATAACACCAAAAAGACCGATTCATTAAGTTAAAAATTAACAGTGCATAGGAGCGTTTTTTATACAAACTAAACTTTATGACACTATAAGCTGTATTAAAAATAAAAAGCTTTTTGCATAGAAGAAGAATTTAGAAAAAGAAATAAATGTTCGTGACGAATTTGGTTTTGATAAGTAAAATCTATTGTATATTTTTTGTTAAATTTAATGTTTTAAAGCAAAAAACGCTTTTATTGAAGTGTTGCGTTTCGTAGGTAACGTGTTTTTTGTTGTTTAGATTTAACGCGATTTGAAGACAATAGAATTCGTTTTTGAAAAACCTTTTAGTTTTAGACGTGGGTTATAATATGATATATTCTATTTAGAAGATCTCGAGATAGTGTTTTCTCTATGAAAAGTTTGTTGTTTATAGTTAACAAAAATCTTTTTTGTTTTTATTTTTAAAATTAAAATACATTAAAAAATCTAGATCGCGAACAAAACAGAAAACACTTAGCTAAAAAACAACAAACACAAAAAGTTCATGTTTTTGTTTTAACTGAAAACATTTTACTTTCCTTCTTATTTGAGTTTTTTTTATCTATTTTCAAAACTTAAAAACTTCTTTAATTTAAAAGACATTTTGTTATTTAAACACGGCTCAATAAAATTAACAACCTTATTTTTTTATCAAACATGATTCCTAGATGTTATACTTTTCTGGCTTCTAATGTTATAAAAAAGCGTTTTTTAATTTTTAAACTGCACTTTTTTATTTGTTCGATTTTGACAATCAAGTTTAAAAAACTGGGCTGAAACGTTTGAAGAATACACTTATTTTTATATAAACATATAAAGTATGATATTATCTATGCTCACTTTATTATTGCACGATTTTTTTTTGAAAAAAACTTTTTAGCGAATCATTGTTATTCTCAATCAATTGACATTTTTTGATGAGTAGAGTTTTTATTGTTTTTATATTCTAGAATCTTTTCAACTTGAGTTAAAAAAGCATTTTTGTTTTTCTATTTTACCACATTAAAAAAAAGTTTTTTTTAATTGGCTGATTGTTATATGTGAACACATACATAAAACAAACCTAGTGTATACTAAATTTGGTTGTAGATCTTACATTGTTTTATCGATCTTTTTAACATTATATAAAAAAATTAAAAAATGTAAAAAAATTATATTAAAAATATAAGAAGATGATTAAAAAAAACAAAAGAATTTTTTTTCAAAAAAGTTAAAGTTGTTTAATTTAATATATTTCTTTACTTTGTTTAACTTTTTTATATAATGTTAAAATTACCCTGAAAACACTGTAACAGCCGCAGAACTGCATTAAAAACCATTTGTGTTAAAGTTATATTCTCGTATAGTTCGACATATAAGAGTAATCGATCAAGCTTTTCTTTTCTTCTGTTCACTATAAAAACTTTTTACAGCTCGATGTGTGGGAATATCAAACACATACTGGATTAAAGCAAAACGGCTTTTTAAAACGATAATTTTTTTTTGCTTTTTTTTGAAATAGATGTTTGCAAAAAATTAAAAAAATTAAATATCTGAATATTTTTCGAAACTCTTCTCACTTTTGTTTTGTGATTGACTTCAAATCATACAATTTAATTAAACTTATTTTTTTTATAGAGAGCCAAATAAAATACGACTTAAACAATGAAATCGAATAAGAACTAAGAAACAAACTAAGATAGATAATATTGGTCTTCTAACCTATATACGTACTTAAATATCGTAGTATATCTAATATAGTGATTTGCATGAGAAATATTTATTACGATTGTAAAATCAAAAAACATATACATTATTTAAATTAATCTATAGAAGAGAAGCTTTTATTGAAATAAAAATTTAAAAAAAACTCCGGTTTATGTTATCTGTTTTACTTTAATGGTCTAGATTGAGATATATGCACCTGTTTTTTTTTTGATCCAAAAAACACCTTCTATGTGGACGAAAAATAAAGTCAAATCTGAATGCGATTCTGTGGGCGGTTGTTTTAATTTGTGTGTAAAGATGGTACTTTTGAAAAAAAAAGAAAATTTGTGAAGAGTGTCGAAAGATGTTAGTTTTGTTAAAGATAAAAAACCGAGAATGCTCTGAGATGCCGTTTTTTTTTGAGAAGTGTATAAAACGAAAAATTTGGTGTCCGAAAAGCTTCTGTCTTTTTATTTTACTCTCCCGTTAAAAACTATAGCCATGGCTCTTTATTTGTGATCTAGAGACTTCAATGGGGAACATGATTCATAATTTAGAATTGGTTTTGATGATGTTAAGTCATTTTTTTATATAATTTGTGTGAAATTAAAACAGCAAAAAAACCTGAAAGTTAAATGTTCTAATTGTATTATCGAGCAAGACGAAACAAAGCTTATCAAGAGAAAAAATAATGTGGAAAGTTTCACAGAAACAATTTGGCGTGTTGAGGGTGGTGTAGGATGTATGAAAATTTTTTTATGAACTCGTAAAAAATAGAAGTTCAAGTATTCTGCTCGATATTTTAAAAAGACACGTTAAAACAGAGTCAAAAATAATAACAAGCTAGTATAGAGGTTGTTTTGTACTTGATAAAGTTTTTTGAGACGTTTAAAAACAAACCATATAAAACACTTTTTAAACTCAAATAACATTACAATTATACTCAGCGGATAGAAACCGTATCCGTATAAGACGAGGTTAAAAAGACATATAAAAAAACAAAAAACAAAATAAAAAACAACCTTACAGAGTTTGATTTTAGAGTTTAAATTTAAACGGCTTAAAAAAGATGTTTTTCAAAAAAATAGCGAATATTCTTTTGGGTTGTTTATTGTCCAATAAATTCAATTCGAATATTCTTTTAATTTTATATCTAAAAAATGTAGGATGAGGCTTATATCTCAACATAGCGTTTTAATTTTTAATTTTACTTTTTATCGTGATGTTTAATAAAGCAATGCCGGTTTATGTAGTTTTTTCAAAGAAAACAAAACATAAGAAAAGATATTAAAAAATATCAAAAAAATTGAAAATTTTTATTAGAAAAACATTCAGTGTCGCGATATTTTTTCGACATTGATATTATAATTCGACTTTCATAATACAAACACGATAAATCAAACAAATCACATACAGTGTGCGAAAAAAAAAACCGATCACTGATTTTTTTTACTTTTATGGCCCATTGAAAGAATAAAATTACGTCGACTTTATATTAAAGCTATTC
>SBJP01000762.1:0-10749 GCA_014805705.1 Cucumispora dikerogammari
TCCGTAAAATTCTATTTTGAATAGGTTATTCGATTTATCGAAGAAAGTTAGTTTTTATAATCAAATTTCCTTTTTTACTAAGCAATGTTTAATTTTTTTAATGAATGTTCGCATTTTTAAAAATCTATCTGTTTTCGAAAAAAACAAAATTCTAGTTATGATAAACAGACAATTTTATTTCTCGTGAAAAAGACTAGAACTAAAAAATAAAATTTGTTCAGTTAAACTCCTTTACTGCTTGAACGAAGTTATCTGCACATTGACTATGTTTTTTTACATATAAGATAAATACGCATTACAGTAATGTCGCGTACACTTATAACACTGCTGCTAAACATGCCACATCTTATTCATCTTAGACAATTCTGTGCCAAGATCACTCGATTTTTATTCTTTTAAAAAGGGGTCTGTTTTAGATTAAGCATATACGAATAAAGTGCTAGAAATTTAAATGTAAATCTATAATGTGTCGTAATTCTATGTACTATAACGACTCGATGGATTTCAAGAATGTTTGATATTAAACAAGATCTTTGGCAATTTTTTACATTCTTTAGATATAAAAGCATCTTTTTTAAGCATACTGCAAATATATCTTCGTCGCCAGTAAAATTGAAAACAACCTTGTGATAAAGAAACTTTTGAAGAATATACTCGCAATAAGTGACACTAAACAGTCTTTTAGTTTACGTTTCCTGTGTTGTCTCTTGTTCTAATGACTAACCGATCTTATGTTTTACAAATGTATAAATTAAACGATTGTCTTTCAATGAAAACGATATCTAAGTAAACATCACTATGACTTTCGTTAAAACAAGTTGTTATACTTTATTCGCATAAAATTATCTGAAAGTGATTTACACGATCTCGTTTTCAGTGTCTATTTTTATTGTAATGAGTATTGTAGTATGGCTGCTTGCAACAATAGATAATGAGATAGAGAAACATAGTTCTTTATACGACATAATGTTTATCTATGACTTATCTTAGACTTAACTTTATGTTTTCCAACACTACATTTCTATTTTATTACATAAAATCTCGGCTAAACACAGTTTTTCTAAACTTTTTTGCCTCGTTTGCTTTTTGATTTGTTTTTTAAACCAAAGTGTGTTTAATCGAGTTTAAGACATTTGAATACAAGAGAGCGTGTGCTTCTTTGACTGTGTTAATTTGTAAAATACGGCACTCAGTGAATCATCTTATTTTTTTCTCTTATGTTTGAGTGTCTAGTTGGAAACTCCAGTTAATTATTGTCACACGCACAACGCGCGAAACATGTAAAACCGTTTTATATGCCGAAACAAACAATAAAAACAAACATAATTCTCGAAATTAATATTGAAATCTCGACAAGTTCGAATTGTGTAGTTGAGAGTTGAGCAAAGTGTTAAACTTTATTAATAAAAACAACTTTTGTATATTTTTTTATTTTAGAAGTCTCGTATAGAAATTTATGTTAAGTTGTTTCGACAAAAAAAAAGTTTAATAATTATCTAGCTTATCATAGAAATTCACTTGATCTTTATGAATTTTTTGTAGTTTATTAGTTTTAAATAATAAAAAAAACTTCTTAATCAAAATTATTAAAGAAAAGTTAAATCAAGAAAACGTCGGATTTTATAATAAGTTTTTTAACCCCAGAATATAAGTCAAAAAAAATAAAGTTTGATTAAAAAGAGTATTTAAATAAAACTGTCACAAATATTCACGTTTGTTTTGATTTATCTTTTTCTTAACAAACTTGGACAAGAAGTTTTTTTTATTATTTAAAACGAATAAAACACAAAAGATTCACAAATTCAAGTGTATTTCTATGATAAGTTAGATAATTATAAAAAAATTTTTTTTTTGCCCTAAATAACTTAACACAGATTCTATTACGGGGCCCCTTAAATAAAAAAATGGACACAGGTTATTTTTATTAAAAAAGTTTAACACATTTTTCTATGGTCACAGTTTCATATTTTACAGATAGTAATTATTTGTATATGGCTGACACCTTTAGTGTCGTTTGTTGTTTGTTTTTTTAAATTGTATCATTTTTAATACTCTTTCTTTTTTTTTGTTTTGATTTATTATTTATTTAATTACAAGCGATAGTTTTGACATGTATCGCTTGCTAAGTGCGCCACAATTATTTTTTGTGGACCGGTTTTTTTATTCGAATGTTTGTTATCTATGTCTTTTTTATTGTGTTTGTCTAAATATTGTCTTGAATATTTATATAATACAATATTTTCAAAGTTTTTTTTATTAAAAAAATTTGTAATAAATAAATATCAGTCTTGTTAAAATGTAAACATTGATAGATAAATAGTATATATATGTTTTTTGTATATATAAAAAACAACCAGAAATTAAGGATCAAAAAAAACTCTACCCCAAGAGACACAAGTAAAAAATTTCTTCTTTCTTCTAAAAGGATTTTAAAAAAAAAACTATTCGAAGCGCTAAAAAAAAACAAACAAACGAACGAACGAAACGAACGAACGAACGAACGAAGATACGAATGCATAAATAAATTAACGAATGAACGAATGAACAAACAAAACGAAACGTAACATAACATAACGTAACGGAATGAACTAAAACTAAACAAACAAAATGAAACAAAACCAATCTTACCGGATTTTTGTGCTTTACTTAAAAGTATTTATACAATTTTTTAATAAAATTCTTCAAGTAAAAAATCTTCCTTCCGCTGGCGGGAGGGGGGGGTTACTTGATCCGAAATTTGGCGATATAATTTTATGGAATCTTCGGCTAAAAAAAATACATACAAAATTTTTACAATCCGCTATTGCGTCTCATTAATTAAAGAGTATTTTTTTAAAACGCTTATCTAAAACTGTAATGATCAAAGTTCCTAATTTATAACTACACTATATATCTCTAATTTGTAAAAAAATAAATCAAAATTGATGTAGATTAGAGAACATCTTAATTAAAAAATTATATTTATACAATAAATATTTTCAAATTTTGATTAAAAAAATATCGAATTTTTGTGTAAGTTAGAGATTGTTGGAAATTAGATAAAGTGTAAACAGAAATATATAAACTGTATTAGTATTATATTATTATATTAAATAATCCAGAATAGGCTGAGGCTTTTCATCTAAAAAAAAAGATTTTTTTATAAATCAAAAAATTTATTATATAATTCATACATGTCCTTATTGCAAATCAAATCTTTTTGATTACCTATTTCACCGAGGAAAGGGTCTAGCCTTCTCAAGTAGTGCTTTAATAAGCTAACGAATGCCTCTTTGTTGCTTCCTCCTCCGCTCATATTAATATTACTATCACACTCAATAAAACTATAATCGTCCCTCTTACCACATATAGGGTTACAAAATTGAAGATTTAAATTCACATAAGTATCATTATTTAATTGAACTCGTAAATCATTAAGTTCAACCGAAAACACTTTATCTAACCCCACATAAAAGGTTTTAAACTTCTTTATATCCTTGATCTTATTATATTCATCTATATCGAGAAACACCAAGTGGGAAATGTATATTAATCTCAAGTTCGTTAAGATGAGAAAACCTCTGTCTGACTGATAATATATTTCTTTTAAGACTGAAGCGTTAGGAATATTCATAAAGAATGAGATATTATTACTGAAAATTACTATGTGTTCTATTGGTGGAATTAGAATCGGTAATTGTGTAATAGAACATAATAGGGTGCAATCTATATTTAGTGGTCTGTTCATGGGAGAATCATCGACAATGTTTTTATTAGTTATATTTTTGTTATTATTATATAAATATACTGGTCCCAGTTATAATGGAAACATTTCATAATAAAACGATTGTTAGCTCAAGATCGACTTCCAGCTTTTTTATATTATTTTTTTATTTATTTATATTATTGCATTATACATTATACTTTAGGAACGTTTAACTACTCTTTTTAAAAAATTATTTGGTTTTTTTTACAACTATTTTTTATTATTAATAATATATATTATATATAAAGTATATATTTTTTAATTTTAACAAAGCTTCGATTCTTCAATTTGTGCAAATTAGAAAAGAATTACCATATACTCAGTGCTTTAAAATTAGAATATTTCTTTTTCCCACACAATTTCGATTTTTTTTCTTGTGAATTTATAAAATATATTCTGTAAAAAAAAATATTCGTTATTGGACAAAACAAAAAAGAAGAAATTTGATCAGAGAAACATCATTTATAATGATAACGCAAAAGCTAACGAAATAAGAGTTTGAGTACCCAGGTTTTCATCTCATACATTAAACAATAGATGTATGTATGTGATTCCATGTTTTTTAGATTCAAGTTTATGTAAGTAATTTTTTTTATAAATTAAATAATAAACCGTTTTATGAAAGACATTGGTTTTGTGACTTATATTTATTATAAAAAAACATGTTGATAAAAAATAAGAAAGAATAATGTTTAATTAAAAAGAGTATTATCATAACTATTTAAAGAGCGTTACTTAATTCAAGAGTTTATGTTTTCGTGTTTTTCAAGATATTTTCGTGAATTTTCGTCGATTGGTGTTAATATTAGATGCATATCTTTTAATGCTTCGTTTTCATATTGTTTATGTATTTCGTAAATAAGTTCTCCATCACCACGCGCTTCTTTAAAATTTAATAACACCGTAAGCTCCAAATTTTGTGAGGTTGAACTAATATCGACCGATGGTGTTAATGAAAACTTTAAAGGAGTTCCTTCCTCATCGATTAAGCATAGATCCTTTTTTATCTCATCTAAAAGCTTTGATAGATTAAGTTTTAATTCGAATTTAGAGTCTCTTAGAACTGCAGATCGATACTCATTTTTCCGCAAAACTGTACAATTCTTATGACTATTAAACAACCCCGTACACCGCCCACCATCGTCTTCAACTAATTTTCCACCTGAAGAGACTGCTATGTATAACTTTATTGTATTTGAAAATCGATCATTGAAAAAAAAACATCCGGATCTAATTATTCCGGATTTATCGGTTGCAATGTCTTCATTTTTATAAAAAAAAGATTTTACTACTCCAGAATCAAAAGGCCGACCAAATTCATACTTATCGTTGTTTTCATTACGATTGTGATCTTTAATATATTTAATCATATTTAAATGTTCTTGTTTTTCAAAGAGATTGTTTATTACACCATTTTGGGGCCGAATTTCAAACAAAGGCAAAAGAGCAAAACTATCATCAAAATCAGGATAAAAGGGTCTTCTTTTCGTTTCTGGAAAATTAAACGGTAGTGTCTCAGTACTATTTCCTATACCACAGCATTCTTCTCGTAAAGGATCATCATTCTTGTCAAGCATATCTACTAAATAACTGGTTTTTATAAGTTTTGTTAAAGATAATGTTTCGGGGACTTCTGGACTACATTTTATAGAATAAAGTGCATAGATAATTAAAGGAAAATCGAAAAAGTCTCTTGCTAAAAATATTGTTAACATGGGTGTGTTTTGTATTTTTTTATTTTTATATTCGAAAATATAAAGCATCATATATAAATAAAAATTTCAATACAAAAAAGATAATACTCGACTCGACACTCAAAAGAATAACTTGAAAAGTGTTTTTTAGTTGATTTAGAAGTTCTGTAATATCAAATCAATTTTCCGCCACAAAACGAAATAAAATAAATATCGTTTTTTCAGCATAATCAAAAACTATTTTATACATTTCATTACATATATATATTTCTTAGCATTTAATTAAAACTATTAGAAAAAGAATAAAAACTGATTATTGATATCTAAAAAACTAACATACAAAGTTATTTATTTGCTATCATTTTATCGCGAACTGTTTTTCGCGAATTTTTGAATGAAAAAAATATAAAACGAAATTTGTAGACAAAGAGATTTTTAATAAAAATGGCAACTCGTTATTTAAATTTAGGGGCATTAAAAAGTATAGAATAAAAAAAGCGTTTAATATAAAATATAGGACTTTTTTTTGGTAAATATAAAATATAGAACTTTTTTTTGGTAAATATAAAATATAGAACTTTTTTTTGATAAATATAAAATATAGAAAAAGATTTTTAATTTTCAGTATTTGATCTAAATCTAGATATTCTTAGTCTACCTCTACTTTTCCGTTCAGCGGGAGGATTAACATTGTTTCTTAACAAATCATGTGAAGCTAGATTAAGAGTATCTAGATTTAGATCAATTACTGAAAAATAAAAATCTTTTTCTATATTTTATATTTACCAAAAAAAAGTTCGGATCAGGTCCCTTTTTTGCCCCTATGGGGGTAAAAAGGGGACTTGATACCAAAATAGAAGTAAAAAAGGGACTTGATACCATAATATGGGTAAAAAAGGAACTTGATACCAAAATAGGGGTAAAAAAGGGACTTGATACCAAATAAGGATAAAAAGGGGACTTGATGCCAAATAAGGATAAGTTTGGGAGCTGAAGCCAAATAGGGGTAAAAAAGAAACTTGATGAAAATAGAAGTAAAAAGGGGACTTGATCCAAAAGTTCTATATTTTATATTTACCAAAAAAAAGTTCGAATGAAGCCCCTTTTTTACCCCTTTGGGAGTAAAAAAGGGACTTGATACCAAAATAGGGGTAAAAAGGGGACTTGATACCATAATAGGGGTAAAAAAAGAGACTCGATACCAAAACAGGGGTAAAAAAAGAGACTCGATACCAAAACAGGGGTAAAAAGGGGACTTGATATCAAAATAGGGGTAAAAAAGGGACTTGATGCCAAATAGGGGTAAAAAAGGGACTTGATGCCAAATAGGGGTAAAAAAGAGACTTGATCCAAAAGTTATATATTTTATATTTACGAAAAAAAAGTTATATATTTTATATTTATCAAAAAAAATACTATATTTTATATTTACCAAAAAAAAGTTCTATATTTTATATTTTCCCTTAATTTTATTAATGATTGATATTATTATATTTTATCTGAATGTTTTTCTTTAAATTTTCGTATATTTATTGTCACACGCCAACATCACATCCCCCGCTAAAGATCTCTCTTCTCTATAATTTTTTCATAGTATTTTTATTATAATTTTACTAAAGAATATTTTTTTTGTACGTTTAGTTTAGTTTAGTTTCATTTCATTTCGTTTTATTTTATTTTATTTCACTTTATTTTATTTTATTTCATTTATTTCATTTCGTCTCATTTCGTCTCATTCCGACTCATAACGTTAGTTCGTTTGGCTAGTTCGTTTGGTTAGTTCGTTTGATTGGTTTGTTTGATTAGTTCGTTTGGTTAGTTCGTTTGGTTAGTTAGTTTGGTTAGTTAGTTTGGTTAGTTAGTTTGATTAGTTCGTTTGATTAGTTTGTTTGGTTAGTTCGTTTGATTAGTTCGTTTCGTTAGTTTGTTTCGTTAGTTATTCGTTTCGTTAGTTATTTGTAGAATATATATACTAACATATAGCTGCATAGCCGAGCTTGTATCTTATATAGAAGTAATCTATAGAATATTGCACAATTCCGGATAAAGTTCTTCTTTTTATTTATTTAAAATAGTTGATTCTTTAAGAAGGGAGTAGATCTGTGGCGTGTAACAATTATTAACAATTCGTTTTTTTTAGAAAGAAGTGTTTATTTAATAAAAATGTTGTTATTTAATATCAAAAAGATTAATAGAGATAGATAAAAAGAGAAAGTTTTTGTATATTTCGTTGTTTTAGAACATTTTGTGGTGAAATAATAGAAATATTATGTGTTGGCTATTATCAAAGCTTCGTTCGTTTTAGTAAACAAATTTATATTATAAAAGCCAGCTTTTAAGAGTTTTTTAAAGCGTGTTAAGTATTTTTTTATCTGAATTTATGCAATATTTAAGCTGTAGTTTATACGAAAAATTGTTTACGTGTGTCGGATGTAGTAATATAATAAACGATATCAGTCTTAGAACCAAATTTAAATAAAAGATTAACTATTTTAATAAAAATCCCTTTTTTTACGCTTTACTGTTTAAAAATGTTCTATTCAGTTTTTTTATGTTTTTTTTATTCAAAAAACCGCGCTGAAACGTGCGACGATGGAATGAGCAAACAATAGAGTTATTATATGCTCATATGCTCTTCTTTATTAAAATATTAAAAAAAAAAGAAGAAATAAAAAATATAGCATACAAAAATTTTATAAATAAAAATACAAAACCAATTAAGCTATAAAAATGAAAAAACATATATGATAATCAAAATGAAATAATCGATATAAAATAGAATATCGATATCGAAAAAAATTTGTTCAATAAAAAAAATACTAAAATTTTTCAGAAATAAGTATATAAACACAAATAAAGGCGAATAAGTTAAAAACAGAACAGACAGATTATTATATCTATTTAATATATCAACAATAAAATCAATCGAGAGTCTATAAATATTTTCGTTTTTTTTCCGTTTTCAAAGCTAACATCAAACAGAACGCTTCTGATATTTAATTTCAACTACACTATAATTGTTACACCCAAATATGTTTTATGTAATTACTACTTTATAACATCTAAAAGATTTCTAATAAGATTGAAAGCTAAAAAAAGCCAAAAGTTTAATCTCTTCATCTTTGTCTTTAGTTTCTTAAAATTTTTACGCGTTTTGTGTATGGCCGCTTTGCTCATAATAATAGTGTAATTAAGAAGACACCCCCATGTTCGAATACACTTTTAAAAACTAATCAAACTTAACAGAAGTGTAACTATCATCAACTATCTGACTATAAAATAAAGTGCTTTTTGAAATAATTTCAAAAAAAAAGACATATTCTGTATTTTTGCTGCAGATTGTTGTTTTGATAAACATATTACGATAGTATAATATTCATAATTAATAAATGTGAATTGAATCAGATTCGTCTACAAACAAAATATTTCTTTTCATAAATCCAGAAAAATAAAAAATATAAGTAACAACCTTTTAGAATGTCTTTCGGTATTGACTACTGAGCACTTCTATTTAAGTCTTTTATGTAACAAAGAGCAATCTTTAATCAAGTCATGGAGTTGGATTTTGTAAACTGGTTTTCAAATTTCTGAAAATTTTTCTTAAGAACAACAAAGGTTAAAAGATTATTTTTTTCTATTATTTTTAATAGCATTTATGAAACCGTCACTTTGCCTTTTTTTTGATCTTTCTAAAATATAATATACGTAAGAAAAAAACGTTTATATGTATCCTTCGGTTTTATAAACAACTTTATATGTCGAGTCACGACAGTGACAGACATTTCACTTTTGTTTAAATTTAAAACCACTTTAAATCAAATACTTTTTCTGTTCAAAACCTGTTCCATCATCCCAAGGCTCTTTTTCAGACATAAATGTTTTCAGTTGTTTAGTTTTTAGAAGTGTTATCAGTTAGTTTGTTTTCTACTAGCGTTTTCATTACTATATTTTGAAGTAAAGAGTATACTTCTTTTATTTATCTTTTGATATTCAACTTTAAAATCAGCCCATTTTTGTAGCTATTTTCTGGATTTTTAATTTAAAGTTTAGTTTTATATTTGTTTTTTCTATCAGATAAACACTGTTGTAAGCTTGTTATAAGTATTATATATAGTTTATTTACTAGTTGTTTTCAATATTATTTTTTTTTTATTTTTATAAATCGATTTGATTTTGTTTTTTTATTTATATAATTCGAATTTTTTATGTAATGAGTATTTTGTTTGTAAAACTTGTGTTTTTATTTTAGAGCTCGTGTTTTTATTTACTGAGTTTGTGTTTTTATCTGTGTAACATATATTTTTATTTATGACTTCCTCTGTAAAAAATGACGAAATGCAAAGTATGACAGAAACACTGGCATTTTAAAATATGAAAAAAAGCGACAAAAATAAGCAAAATTAAATAAATATTGGAATATTAACAATTATATAAAAACTTCAAATAACACAAATAAAACACTAAACAGTTTTAAATGATTACAGTCGTTTTGTTCTTTCCTGTCATTTAACCCTCGCGCTATTATTTATTTTTTATAAAATTATATTATAATTTTATAAAAAAACTACTTTGAAAAAATGTATTTAAAATTCATTATTTAAAAAAAAAACAAAACCGATTTGTTTTTCGTTTCTGTTCTGCAATAGCGCAAAAAACACAAACTAAATACGCTTGTTTACTTATAAAATGTTTCATATCTTTAAATTCGATTTCTCAATTTTTCAGATAAGAATTCTTAAAATTGTTTTAAATATATTTAGTATATAGTACTATCACGATTACAGAGGTTCGCCTGCTGTAGCGTTATAATTTGTGTTAATATATTAATGGGGCAACCTAAAAGTAGCGAAAAAAAGTAGCAAAAAAAACATAAAAGTAGCGAAAAGTAGCAAAAAATATAATAATAAGAAAAAGTTTATTTTTCGGTGTTGAAATAACCAATAAAAATGTTTTCCAGGTTCGCATCCGTAAAATGCCGATTATCGGCTAAAATATTTTTCAACATCGAAAATGCTCGCTCTACCGCAATCGTAGTTCTGGGTATCGCTTTAAATTTATGAAATCCGCTGGATTCAAATTCTCAAATTCCATGTTTAAAATACCAACAGTGTCATCTTCATTTAGCCTTTTTAATATATATTTTGATATTAAAACTTTATCTTCTTTAAATGTTACCGTTTTAATTTTTTCAAAGATGCTTTCAATGGATGATGATTCGTTTTCAATCCAATCCAAAATTGTAATAAAACAACTATAATTTTTATAAATGTAAGCTAAATCGCTTCTAAGATTTATATCTTTTAAAGCTTT
>SBJP01000763.1:0-10747 GCA_014805705.1 Cucumispora dikerogammari
TTAAGGATTAAGAATAAAACTTTAATTTTAGAAGATTAAATTTTTTTTAAAAGGTGTATTTTTCAGAAATTTTTTTTATTCAGCCCCAGTAGTTTATTAAGTTTCTTAACTAATACGAACGTACAGCATTAAGAAATGAGTTTAAATTAACGAATAGAAAACTGCATAATAAATATATGAGAGTGTTAGTTACGTTTTATATTAGAAAAATACCACAAAAATAAGCTGTGTATTGTTCGTAATATCTGAAACAACAAAAACTGTAGGTTTTATATTTAAAAACCATTGTGTTTTTTTACATAATAGCTTCACGTTAGGTGTTTAAATGTTGTTTTTTTACGTTTTTAGTCTATTTAAAATTTTTATAATTGTTGTTTTGAGATGTTTTATAGAATCAGTTTTATCTTTGAAAAAAAAACGTGAATCTCGAGTTTTTTTATTAGATAGTTGCGCTGTTTTTTCTGTCTTTTATATTGATTTCACACTAAAAAAAACATGTTTTTGTCTTATGATCGTTTTGTGAATGAAAAAGCTAAAATTCAGTCGCCGTAAGAGATTGATAAAACAGTTTCTGTATAGAAAAATAATATTCGTCATATAATTAGTTGTTTCTTTTTTCATAATGTACGACTTTAAATACAAACACAAGATTAAACTATCAAATACATTTGAAACACATAAAAAAATAAATAATATTTTTTATGAACAAAACGAAATAAAATAAAACAAAAACTAACGAAAGCAGTATAAACGCAACGAACAAATAACAAATGAAACGAACAGCGGAGACGAACAATCGAACAAAATAAAGATTGAACAAACTGACGAACAGCCGAAACAAAGAATCAAACAAACTAAAAACCCAACAAAATACCAATTGCACAAACTTACGAACAACAAAAACGAACAACCGAACAATCTAAAAATTGAACAAAATAACAACCGAACAAACTAAAAATTGAACAAAATAACAACCGAACAAACTAAAAATTAAACAAAATAACAACCGAACAAACTAAAGAGCAAACAATTCAACGATCTCACGAAAGAAAGAAATGAACAATTAAAAACAGCAAAAAAAAGCACAAACGAACAAACATACTAATCAATAAAAAAAAAATGAATCACACGAAAAGGTTTACGATGAGAAAATTAAAAAAACTCTTTATTTTTAATCAAACGCGAGTTGTCTTCGTCTTATTTTGCGTATTTTGTATATACTCAGTTTTTTAAATACTTTTTAAACGTAGATAATTATTTTTTACTGATAGAAGCCAAAAGTGTGTGTTTTCTCAGCATTAAAACTATTCGATGAAGTAAAAATAAAAACTGATATATTTTAAACAGTATAATGATCAAATAAAATCACTCTGAATGTTTAAAATTCTTTATTTATTTTCTACACATAGTATTTTTTTCATAACATTTTTTTTGAACGGTTTCTTACAAAGTCTTGCTTTACGATCAGTAAAAATAGATCGAAGTCAAAAAAAAATTTTCATTATAACTATAATATTTGAAAAAAATTCAGAAAAACACGTTTTTACATTTTTTATATTTTTTCTTTCAGACTTTTTTAGATGTCAAAATAGAAATAAATCAAAAAAATACAAAAACAACAAACAATTAAGATACTCAAAAAAACAACTATTTGAAGGATTATTATGCGAATAGATAAATGAGGGCTTTTTTGAAAAAAATCTTAATTTATAAATTTAATAAATACCCTAAAAATTAACAAACTAAAGCGATTACTAGTGTTTATAGATTAAATAAGTAATAAACACAGCGGTTTAATAATTTTTTTAATTTTTTATTTAACTCCCCTCTTCAGCTCCCACCGCAAGTCGCTTTTTTGGCATTGTTTCTTATAGATATTTAAAACTTGTGTTTATACAGTAAATGAATATTATCTGTTATTCTAACTTATAAGTTTTTTCGTTGTTTCTATTATCAGTCTCTGAAAGTTTACTTGCTGTTACTGTATCTGTTTTTCTGTCTTTAGTTTGTTATTTCACTTTATTTTATAAAAATTAAACTTTTTTTTCTTATTCTTCCAGACAAATCTTAATATCTAGTTGAAAACTTGCGTAAGCATGTAAAAAGAAAATGTTGTGTGTAAAAGTGTTTGAGAAAAAAATTCTAAAACTGAAATTTGAACATAAAAGTATGACATAAATAATCAAAATCGAAATTGTTTGTAACAAAAAAAACACATTCAAACTTAGTTTGTATGATTATAGTATATTCAACGTTCCCTTATTCTGTGTCACAAAAAATACTATAAATATCGCAAGGTAGATTAGATCTCGTCGATGGGATAGAGAATATAAAATGCGTGTAAAGTTGTATATATTGTATTTGATTTAAAACCTTTCTGATCAAATAAATATCCATAAAATTTTATAATTATTTTAAAACCGTTATTTTATACTAAAAAATAACAGTATATATTTTAGTTGTGAGTTTAAACTTGATATCTTATGTAATTTTCTGATCGCAAAAAAAATAATATTAAACTTCTACGGTAAACGGAATGTCAGTTAAAAACCTGTCTAGCATCAAACTTTAAAAATTCATAAGAATTAGTTTGGAATGCAAAACATGTGCAACAGTCGTTTTTTTCATGGTATATAAGTTATATGACACTCGGATATTGGGTGTTGCAAAAGCCAAACAGCCGTGTTCTTGTGTTTGTAAATTTGTTCGTGACTGAGTTTCTTGTTACTCGCTTAAATTTAACACACCAGAAACTCATATAAAAGAATATAGTGTTTTTAACTATTTTCATAAAATCTCCGGCTTCTTATAAATTAATCAAAATGCTTCTATTTTTAAAAAAAAGATAGAGTAGTCTGATATTTATACACTCAGCTATTTAATATTAATTAGACAATTTTCTGTTATATTTTCAAATCACGCAAATTTTATTTAATTAAAAACCCCTTGAACAAAAAACATAGTATAATTAAAGTTTAATAAACACAGTTTTATTTTTATAGTCGCTGTCGTGTCGTTTGTCGTAAAGTTTTTGTTTAGACAAGATTTGTCGTTTTTAAACTATTTGTCTTATCACCTTTCTGTTAGTTCGTTTTCGCTTATTTTGTATATATAAACGACATTATTACACGTTTTTACGTTGTTTATGAGAAAATATTGAAGAGACATTATATATTGTCTTAGTTTTTCTTCAGATAAAATTTTATTAATTAAAACATAATAGTTTTTTACTTAATTAAGATTATATATTGTGTGAGGTGTATAAATTACAAAAAAATATTTATTTAAATTCAAGTAGTACATTTTGTTTATTTGTTTTTTTTCAAGTTTCCAATTTGAAAAAATAATTAAAATCACTATTTTATTTGGATGAGTTTTCGATGTGTAACTTAGGCGAGTTATCGGCCAGCCTAATGATTAGTTTCTAATGTAGATAAGATATAGAACAGGGGGTTATCGTGATATTAAAAATATATTTGATCGGAAGTATAAAACAGGTCGCGTTTTGCATCAATGAAAAAAAACTTTAACTTCATTATATTAAAATAAAAGTTTTTTTGTTGCGAATACTGTTGAAATTTACTCATTAATTTTGTCAGCTGTAATTTCTTTACCAGCAGTTTGTTATTTATTTTTAAAAACATAAAATATTCAATGCTTAAAACTATAAAGATTTAGCTTATACTATTTAATTTTTTTATACTTATTGTGGGTCTTTCTTTCGATAAAAATTTATTTATATCTTACAATATTTTTTTTCTCTTATGAATTGTTATTTTTAAACCTGACCAAGTTGAGATAAAATATTAGTATTTTTTAAACGATTGGTGATTTAATCAAAAAAACACAATCGTAAAATACAAACGTCTGTGACCCAAGTACAAAAGTTTGCTTCTTTGCGATGATCAAAAACAAATAAGAAAACTATCCTATGTTTGTGTGAACTTTGCTGAATGACTAACATATGAAACGTTCAAAATAAAAATAAAATTTAGATAAAATTGACAATTATTTTTCGAACGTTCAATTAAACTTGTGGTCGATGTTCAAGTTAGTTAACGAGCCAGCCACAATTTTTTTTTTGATCTCTTGCATACTGTCACTGAGATATTACTTATGTAATATCTACAATATATTAAAACTGCATTCTATTTTTATATCAAAAACAAAACATCTATATTTTTGCGGAACAACGATATTAAAACTTACGTTCACAAATAAATAAAAATAGCAGAGGTTTTGTCGATTATAATATACAAGATAAAAGCTTTCGAGCGACTTTAAAGTGATTGATTCAGCCAAATTATATTGACTTATCTCGTTCTTATTTTTCTTCACCAATTTACGATCGCTGTATGTGAAAAAGAGCGCGTTCAAATGTATATATAAGAATAGATTTAAATGGTTGCGAAAGTCACATTTTACAATCTTTTTTTCTATACTGACACATTGTATATCTCTGACGTTTAGTATGTGTATTTACTAGACATTTCTCTCCTTGGTTCTCTGAGACTGTTTTGAAGACAAACAGTTTTGATTTTTAGAAGATTTGCTTTATTTTACAAACAATACTTTACTAAATGTGTCCGTCGGACATTCAAATATAAAACACGTAAACTTTATTTTTCGAAAAAACTACATTATCATTCGTTTTTGACGAAAACCTGTAAACAAAAACGTCAAAATATAGAACGGTTATTTATTTTACTCTGCATCTTGTTTCTAAGTCAAGCTTTTAGTTTATATAAACAATGATGCTCAAACAAGAAAAAAAAAAATAAACTGTACTTATTTATAATAAACAAAATTAGGTACGTAAATTGTAATCAATCATAAAAATAAAAAATCAGGTCAAAAAAAAAGATTAATAAAATAGAAACGAAATAAACAAAATTTAAGGTTAAAATAATCAAAATACAATAATAATAAAATATTTGGTGTTAAAAAACAACACCCTAACAATGATACATGGATTTAAGGCTCTTATATGATATAAACTATTGGTCCATAGCAAAACAGACTCCTGCGAGACACATATATAATATTCCAAAATAAACATATAGTGAAAAATATTTTTCTTCTAACCTATTTAAAACAAAAATTCTCAAAATTTTCCGAAACTCGGTGAGCTTGTGTTCATTTTCTTGATCGACAGAGGAAGCGAAAGTAGCTAAAAAGAAAGTGAATAATGAAAAAGTCGCACAAGCCCAAAATCTGGATTGTAAAAAGCTACTGCCTCTGTTTTTTGCCGTTAGTTCCAAATCATCGTCACCCGATGTAGCCCTAACGAATCTCTTCAACTGGTTTATCCATATATTATAAGTATTAACAGTCACAGGATTAATGAATATCAAAATAAACGTTAGACAAACAACACTCAATGAATATATTATCATCGCAAATATAACAAACATAGAAGTATAATTGTAGTTATAAGGCACTTTCATCTCAATTGTACTAAACATCCCTAAAAGTAATATTGTACCTAAACCGTACCACATAGAATCGAACAGCGGAATATGTTGATTATAAGAATCACAAAAATCCGAAAAAATAGTCTGATTATTAATATGATTCATAATAAATATTAACGCGTGTTGTTTATATATTTTAATAAAGAACCAATTAGCCAAGTATCTTATACACATAAATACCATAAACACCAAGTACTCAGTCATCAGATATTTATATTGTTCTTTATTTATAACTATTAGATATGTTTCTTCAATTAATAAAGTAAAATTTACGTTTGAAGGATATTTTTCATTTACGATAATTGGAATCGCATTAGAGCATAAGAATAATAAAAATAACAAGAAGCCCAAGTCCACTGTCGAATTATATTGAGAAAAATATATTAGATACACTATTATTATCACATTGAAAAATGAAACTAATGAAGCTCTGTAAATTATCTTAGATAAAAAATAAATAGATGTTGTGTCTAGACAAGCCATTAATAAAGAGAGGATAATAGGGGTGCTTGTAAAACCCAATATCCGATGTATGTTATTAAAATCGGGTTGTCTTCTTCCATCTTGAAGTGGTTTTTTTACCGATCTGTTATATATTGTACATGCTGTATATAAAAAAGAACCGATTGAAATACAAAAAATTGTTTCTAGAAACAATAAAGTCGATTGTGTTTTAGATATATAATTATGAGAGAATATTGTAATGAATATCATAAATGATAGAATTGGACCAATCATGGTTTGTTTTAGTTTTGGTAAACTTTAGTGTTTATGTTTATTAGCAGTTTTAAATAGGAGACAAATATTTGGTTAATTGTGGTAATAAGTAATAAAAGGGGTTTTGAAAGGAAATAGGGATGCTCTAAAAGTCATTTCTGAACACAATACATGCTTGTTTTATTATCGTAATAAAAAGGGAAGAAGTGTGGCCAAATAATAGAGTGAATCTTTTGAAAATAAATTTTTTTAAATAAATTTTATGATTTATTTGCGCATTGATATAAAAACACTCGTGCTTAGTTTTAATTATATTCGCAAAGATAGAAATAAAAAAACGTGTGTTATACACTACTTCTCATGTATTTATTTACGAGAAATAAAAAAGAAACAAACAAACGAAATCTTTTCTAAAATACGTTTATTTTAGTGAAAGTAAATTAAAAATGAGATAGAATAAGATTATTGAATAGGTATCTTTTTGGTCGTGTATTTAATAATAGTATTGGTCTCTAGAGTGTTTTCATTTTTTTTGTACATGTCTAGATTTTGACAGCTCTACACTCAATAGTTGTAGTGGAGGTTGGTTTTATGAGAAAAAGAGTTAAAGAGTTTCGTAATTACGAACTATAAGCGAAAAAAATAAAGTAAAAAGTCTTATTGGTGTATATTAATATCATATTATGTTTGATCGGGTTTTAAATTTATTGAATTTCTTTTTTTTAGTTAACCAATTAGATGAGAATATATCAGATTGTTTTTGTTTATATCTATTTGATGTCGAACAAAAATTATATAATTTTGGATATTTACCGACCCCTGTTCTTTGAAAACTCTTGTTTTGTCACTCGGCTTAAATTGCCCTATGTTTATATTTGAGTCAAAAAAAAAACATAAATCACATATTTTTCTTACTCATTATATTTGTTTATAGCCATATAGATTAATATAATCACAGTTTATGAATAAATATACAGTAAATTATTGATACTACGAACATAAAAAATCAAAACACTAAAAATGTTTGCAATTAAAGAATTGAAAATATAAAAAAACTTTATTTTATTTTTTCTTTTTATATCTTTGTTTTTCGTTTGTTTTTTTTATAAACTTTTGAAATCAGTAAAAAAGAGTTCTGTAATAGAAAAACAACTGTTATTAAAATACGCCCCTGAATACTGAAGTAATTTATTAGTTTTCAGCTTTTTTATGTGCCCTTGCGGTTATTATATTTTTTTTTCTGTTTTTTTTTCTATTTCTAAACCATAAATGTTTAACTTTTGCAACAAATTTTTTTTTAGTTTTTTTTGACGATCAGCACACAGTAAAAATAGGTCGGTTTAAAATGTTCGAATTTTGAAGCTTTTTGTCTTTTAAGTTTTTCTATTGTTTTTTTGTTGATTATCTTTTATTCTATATTCGCATATTTTTGTCTTTTTAAAAATATCGTTGATCGAAAATACTGGCGTTTTTTAAATTAATCGTTATTAATCGAATAGAAGAGATTCAACTCTTAATTTTAAGAAATATTCAGTGCGATCTAAAAATGATTTTTCGTTTTTTTTTCATCTGATCAATAGAAAACGTTTTCCCATGGCTAAGTATCTTGTTTTTCCGTACAATAAACAGAACCTGAAAATAATATAAGCGATTTAATAGTAGAACACGCAACTTCCTGTTCGCAATAAGAGCTTTTCACAATTCAAAACATAAATTTTTATATATTACGACATATAAAAATAAGATAAATTTGTTTTTTTTGTTAGCGATTCAGAATGTTCGTAATATTAGACTTTTTGTGTATATGATTGAACTGAGAGAAATATAAATTAATGTTGATTTGACAAATTATACTAATCTTATAATAAGATACTTATACAGTCGTTTCTTTTTTACCTGTTCATAAGATAATTATAAAAAATTACACTATAATTTAATTAGACAGAAAATATTTACGTAAATGTTAGGAAAATATCTTGTTTTTTTTTAATTTTTTACTGTAGATAGCGTAACAAACTTGTTAGACTCGTTTTATAGAAATAAAAATTAAAAAACATATGATCATCGAAATTAATTAAAAATAAATCAAAAAAGTTTTTTTCGTTTTTTTGACCTTTTTAAAGTCAACAGGGTTTAAAAAAAATATGGATTGTTTATCTAAAAGTATTAATAATAGCTTTAGGTTAATTTTTATTTAAATAAATCTTGCTTAATTAAATTATAATATATTTTTTCTTAACTAATTATAGTAGCGTGAAGAATACAAGTATTCTATATATAAAGAGACGGCGGACCTATACACTTTACTCACTATAACCTTAATTAAAGAAAAATACATTATAATTTAATTAAGTTAAAAAATTTAAACAAAAGTAAAAAATTATAAAGATTTTTTTTATTTTATTTCTTTAAAACGAAAATAAAGGCAGGCGCGTATTGGCAACGGTAAACTAAGTAAAAAGTTTCTTCCGGAGCAGGGGGGGAGGTAAACTTTTTACCAAAAGAATTTTATTAAAAAAGAATTATTATAGGGTTTTCCTATCAGTTTAGATAAATTCATTTATTTTAAGCCCTTTTCTCTATCAATTTAGATAAATTCATTATTTTAAGCTCATTTCCCTATCAATTTAGACAAAACAAGAATTTTCCAGATTTTTCCTTATCAATTTAAACACTTTCCCTATTAATTTAGACAAATCTTAAAATGTTATCAAAATAAAAAAACATTACAAAGAAAGTAAGTTTAGCCGAATAAAAAACATTTTTTTTCATTAATGCATAGCAGCTAACGGCGACGAATGAAAGAGAAAATATTACCAAGACGATCAAGAAGATGTAAAAAATACGTTATCGTCTCTCAAGAGGCAAGGAAAAAAAAACTGGCCCTATTTAACGATTACAAAAGCATTAGTTCTATTGCCCAAATGTGCAACTTAAAAAGAACATCAGTTTATAATATTATAAACAAATTAAAAAACAAAAGACGACTTTCCAAAAAGACGCCTGGAGGCGACAGAAAATAAAAGCTTACTCACGAACAAAAAGATATGATTGTTTTCTGGGTAGATGACAAACCGACTATCACCCTTATGCAGATAGTAACAAGACATAGACAGAATATCAACACAGAGGTAGATGACAATAAAGTCGACAGGGTATTAAAAACATACCATTATTCATTAAAGAACTTAGTAATCTCGTCTTGACAAAAAAAACTCAGTTTCTACGATTGACAAAAGAGAAGAATATGCATTTTCTTTTATTTCATTATTTTTGTCAATGGAAGACAAAAATTTTATATTTTTAGATGAAGTTAGTTTTTCTGTGGCTTCAAGAACCAAAAGGGGTAGATCGGTTATTGGTACATCGGTTATAGTTCAAAGCCCAAGTGTAAAATCAAAAAACTTTTCTGTTATCGCTGCAGCGAGTAAATATGGGATGTTTGATAGTTGCGTGAATCAGTCCCCCGTAAATGATGTCAACTTAAGAGATTATTTAATAAGATTAAAAGATAAATGCACTGAAATAAAAAAAACGAACCCATATTTATTCTTGACAACGCAAGAATCTATCACTATAAAGGTTTAAATAATAAAATACAAGAACTGTCACTCAAAATATTGTATCTACCACTATATTCTACTTTTTTGAACACTATCGAAAACTGTTTTAGTAAATGAAAGAATTATGTTCTAAAAAGTTGTGCTAAAAATGAAACCGAATTATTATGTTACATCAATAGCGATTCTGAGTCGATATCAGACAGAGACCGTGATGAATTTTTTAGAAAAATGTTGAACTACGTTGAGCGAAGTAAAAAGAGAGTGTTTATTTTCGAATAACTTTTTTTACATTTACTTTTTGTTATAGATATGATATTTAGTCTAAATTGATAGGGAAATTGTCTAAATTGATAAGGAAATATCTGAAAAATTCTTGTTTTGTCAAAATTGATAGGGAAATTAACGTAGAAAAAATAATTTGTCTAAATTGATAGGGAAACGGGCTTAAAATAAATGAATTTGTCTAAATTGATAGGAAAACCCCTATATCATTTAAGTAAAAATTAAACAAGATTATTTTTAAATGAAAATATTAATATAATATATAAATGTGTTTCGTTCGTTCGTTTTTTTGTTCTTATGTTCTTTCGTTTGTTTTGTTTTGTTCGTTTTGTTTTGTTTCGTTTCGATCGATGCTTCGTTTCGTTCGTTCGTTTGTTCGTTCGTTCGTTCGTTTGTTCGTTCGTTCGTTCGTTTGTTCGTTCGTTCGTTTGTTCGTTCGTTCGTTTGTTCGTTCGTTCGTTCGTTTGTTCGTTCGTTCGTTCGTTTGTTCGTTCGTTCGTTTGTTCGTTCGTTCGTTTGTTCGTTCGTTTGTTTGTTCGTTCGTTTGTTTGTTCGTTCGTTCGTTGGTTGGTTGGTTGGTTGGTTGGTTCGTTGGTTGGTTGGTTGGTTCGTTGGTTGGTTGGTTGGTTCGTTGGTTGGTTGGTTGGTTGGTTGGCTGGTTCGTTGGTTGGTTGGTTGGTTCGTTGGTTGGTTGGTTGGTTGGTTGGTGGG
>SBJP01000764.1:0-10726 GCA_014805705.1 Cucumispora dikerogammari
TTTGTGAATGTATGACTGGGGTAATTTCGTTAAGTGGGTTATTATTCTCATTTTCTACTTCCTGAGTTGGCTCGCTGTTGTTAATTTCAGTTGTGTCTTAGTTGGTTGGGAGTATTCTCATGGTTCAAATCATTAAATTTTATTTTCTAATCATAATTTTATTCTCATAAATATAGTTTGTGTTTTGTATTTGAAAATATTCACATGTTTTAATATATGTTTGGCCGGGAAGCGTTGAATTTACAAATTAAAGTGCTTTTTGTTAATCTTGCTTTGTTTCTTGTTTATTGTGTTTTGTATTGCTTTCGATATGTTGTGTTTTTGTGTTATTTATTTTGGTTTTTGTCGGTATTATTATTCTATTATTTATGGTATTCTCTATTAGAATTATTATATTGATCGGGAAATTATTATATTGATTGCAACAGTTATTATATCGATTGCAACAATCATTATATTGACCGGAAATTATTATATTGATTGCAACAGTTATTATATTGATCGGGAAATTATTATATTGATTGCAACAGTTATTATATTGATCATAAAATTATTATATTGACTGCAACAATTATTATATTGATCGAGAAACCCTATAAATAAAACATAAATCGAAGTTTTTAAAGAAGAAACATAAAATCAGACTTTAAAGCTGTCAAAAAAACCTAAATGAGTTACAACTGAAAATCGAATTTAAACACCAAAAAAAATATAAACAGAAATATCCTTGGATAAACAAAATAATAATCAAATGAGAATATTTAGAGAAAATTAAATTTTAACAGAATTCCCAGTTAGCAGCAGTTTTGCCAATATTGACGAATTTATTAAACTTTTTTCACAATCGACGGTGTTGAATAAAATATCTTTTAAAATAAAGAAAAGAAATATAAAGAGAATTCAATTAAAATGTGAAACACAACAATGTCCGTTCTATTCACAGATTGCTTTAAACCTGTATTAAATCGTTTATCATATCGCAGATAAATTTTTCTCACTTACGAAAGTATAGTCTTAAAGCCAAGTGCAACACAGCTATTTAAAAAAAGCTATTGGAGACAGTCAAACTATGATAAACACCTTTGATGCTCTAATTAATCAGATAAAAAGCAACACTGAATATGATTTAAAATACACAACAGCATATCAAGCGCTTGCCAGTTATAAACTAAAAACGGGTTAGATTATAAAAGACTCTCAACAATGTATCAATAGACTTATTTGTCTTTCGATCCAGAAAACGCTTTTTGAAATCTTCAAAGTAAAAACAAACTTTCAAACGCTTCTTTCTGACGTGAAAAGCTATCAAATTTTTTTTTGACTATAATAGAAAAATTGTCACAGTCGACTGAGCATTTTTTTAAATTCAAATAAACGTACTTTGCTTATAGAAGTAGATCAAGATAGAAAATAAAAGTTAATATTGTTAACATTTGTTATCGTAGAGTCAAAAAACGGTGAAAGCTAGAGGTGTTTTATTAACAACTTAAATAATCAGTTTGGCATAAACAATAATCATTCGATTATAATGTCAGACAAAGATATTAGACTGCTTTCTGTCTTGACAGAGATTGTTCCAAACAATTAATTTAGAAGTGTTCGACACATCGCAAAAAAGTTAAATTGCGCTTTAAAGATGTTATGTTAAGTAAAATTTGGTCTTTAGTCTATGAGAACGATAGTGCAGTTTTTGATAGTAAGTTTGAAAAGGTTGGATTAGAGAATAATAAATTTTACAATTTGTTAAATAGAATAGGTATTGATTCTTAGACAAATTTAAAATGTTCTTTTTAAAATATAAAAAAACACGTTAAACGCGGCTGGATTTATGAATTCGGCTCTTAAAAAATTTATTAATCTATATATTAACAATTTAATAAATGAACTTAACAACTACACAATAAAAAAGTTTAACAACAGAAGACTTCATTAAATCACAAATATAACTTTTAAAAAAATATCAGAGGAAAACTAAACGAACATATTAATAGAAAGACTGTTCTCAATAAAAAATTAAGTCAGTCTATTTGTCTCGTTGACAGAAATTTCATAGTTGACTTAGATATAAAAACTTATTTCTGTAAACTAACATGAGAGTTTAGCACGCTTGCAAACATTTATTAGAGGTTATTATACACTTAAAACAAAATCTTCTTACTTTTATCAAGAATTAGTTTACACTAGTCAACTATTTCAACTCATATCAAAATTTCAAATGGCATCGCGTTTTTAGAACTAGTCAGGAGCACTGTGTTGCTTCATATAATAAGACGCACAAAGAAAAAAACAAAAATTTTTTAAATAAAATCAAACAACAAAAATTAAATCTCTTTAAAAAAAAAACTTTGCGTATATATTCAAAAAAAAAATAGTTTATTCATCTCTATTTTGTTAAAAAATACTCTGTTTTTTTATTTATTTTATATATTTAATTATTAACGTCAAATAAAAGTTAAAAAAAGCTTTACTTTGACACTACAAACAGAACTCTAAAAGTAGAATATTAAACAACTATATTTTCATGTAAACAATATCTTCTACACATTGAACAACGATAATATTTTTTTAATATTCTTAATTAAATTATTTTTCTTATATTTATAAACTAAATTAAATCTTTTCATTTTTATAAACTATATTAATCTTTTTTTGTATTTTCAATTATATAAATATTTTTTTGTATTTTTAGTTATATTATTTTCTACAATAAAGAAGATCATATATAAATACATAAAGTGCTATTTTTTTTTGAATAAAATAAAAAAGTGCTATTTTTTAAATATTTTCAATTATACGAAATCAAAATAGAGAAAATATACTTTAATTTGCGTATAATAAAAACACATATTCTTGCAATGTATTCATTTAAAAAAAGATATACGAAAATTAAAATACGAGGCTACTTAATTAAAAAATGAACGAAAAATTTTTTTACTAAAAAGATATACGCAAATTAAAATACTACATTATGTAAGCTATATTTTTGATCCAAAACTAACAATCAAAAGATTACTTAAAAAAATTCGTTTATTAAAATATTAACAATTTTTTTTAAAAACTTAAGACAAATACTATTTAAATGCTTGCTATTTTGCTTTTAGATTTGATACGATTTTATGTTTTTTGAAAAAAGCGTTTGAATTTAAACATTATTGTGCAAATAAATTAAAGTTTAGCTTTAAATAAACTATTTTTACTTGAAGTTTTTTTAAAATAACATTAACTAAAAAAATAAATAATATGAACTATATCATTTTTTTATTGATTATAACAAAAGCAAACCGTAATTGCATTTATTAATTTCAAAAAAAAGCACTTAAAATTTTTAGAAAAAAGATTTTAATTTTCTTTATCGCCAATCTTATACCCACAATTGTAATAAAAAATAAAGTAATTTAAAATGTTTTGCGCTGAAGAATTTTTGTTTTTTGTTAACATTTTTTTTTCAAAGAAAAACTTTTTTCTACTGCTACAGCTGTAAAAAAACATTAAAACATTTAGACATTTAAAATGAAGAATTTATATTCTTATTTGAATTTAAAATAAATTTAATATCGTTTTTCTTTAATCTTATATTCGAATAACTTTTTAAATTACAATAATCGTCTTTAAAAGTAACTGTTTGTGTTGCTATATATTTTGTTTGCATATTATAAAAAGAATGTCTAAATTATCAAAAAGATCTAGTAATAATTTATAGATTTTTTTACTGAACACAGATTTATAAATAGTGTCTTAGAAGTAAGTAATTTCTTTTTATTTTCTTCTAAAATTTTGTTACTATCTCATAATTTTACAATTTCATTAACGTGTATTAAATTTTTAGCATACTATATTGCGGCTTTAAAACAACTTAGGCAGCGATTCAGGATTACATTTGGTGAATAACCTATTGAAGAAAACGTTTATAATCGTGTTTTTTTACAGTAGCTATTTTAATTGCTGAAATTAAAATATTTTATTAGTAAAATAACACTTTAGTTTTATAGCACAATTATAGACAAGATGTGCCAAACAAGTAGTATGGAAAAAAGATACAAGCTCTTTTTAGATGTTTCACTTGAATTTATCAAGTAAATCGCAGAATTGAATATTAGCAAAATAATTTTTTTAATCTAAATAACATATTCTCTAATGTCTTTTTAATTACTCTTTTTGTTAAAATATATTTAGACTTTATTTTAACTCAATGCAATTCAGCAACTTAGTTTCAAAAGTTTTAAAAAATTTACGTTACAATAAGATAATGTTTTTTTTATTTATGTGGCTAAAAGCGCTTTGAGCACTTTTTGTTTTTTTAATCGAAAAATAAAAAAAAACTAAAAAGTGTTTATTAAAACGAGATTTTGTTGAAACAATGTTAAAATTTTTCCATATGCTTTTTTTTTAAAACTCTTAAATTTATACTCTATAATAAACTTTTTTATGTTCTTGCAGTTGTTTGTTCTGCTGCTTTTTATATAATGTTTCATTTTTTTCTAAATCCTCATAGTTTTTTGGGTATGGATAGTAGAGTTTTCAGAGTCAACAAAATGTTTTTAAGACATATTGTTTTATGTAAAAAAATGCTTTTTAAGCCCAAAAAGCGTTTCCACTACTGGTTAGCACTATTAAATCTGTTCTCAAAATTTTTTACTTTTACAGCCTTTTTTTATCTTTTTTTTCGTTAACTTGTAAAAAATCTCGTCATGTTTTTTACAAACGCTCCCGCCACACCACAGTGTTTTTACAAAACAACCTCAATTGTTTTTAGTTTCGTAAAAGCTGTTTCGTTAATCTCGACTACGCAATTGTTTCTTTCAATTATGCGTAATTTTTTTGAAGATAATTTTACTGTAACAACTTTTAAAACCAAATTAATCGCTTTAAGAATTACACCCTGTGACTCAAACATATTAGCTTTTTATGCACTAAACGATTATTTGTATATAATCTTTAAAATTAATTTAAAAAAATTTTTTATACCGAAAAAAATAGTCATTTTTCAGATTGAAACTACTCTCTTCTCACATCTATAACTACCAAAATTCCAAAAAGCTTTATTGTTTTAATTAATGATCTGCAAACACATATTCTTTTTACAAACACAACAAGCTATACTTTTTTTAAAAATCCTACTTTACACTAATAAAAAAATTTCATAATTGTTTTCAAAAATCTCATATAATTTTGATTTTAATACTATGAGGAGATTTTAATTTTGATCAAAAAAAATAAGAAATATTCAAAGCGCATTTAGCCATTTATGTTTTATTTATATCAAAAAGATTTGTGCTTTATAAAAATATTTTTTCAAATCATTAAAATGTTTAGCTGATAAGACTCTTACTACTTTTTTAGCAGAAGTTTCATAAGGCATTAAAACGTCTATTTTCTTAAATAAAATTTTTAATTTAATTTTGTTTATTTTTTTAAGTAAAATGTCAGCATCTAAAAAAAGCCTCAACAAAATAAGTCGGGATTTACTTCTGTAGTATCTGTAAAAAACGTTTGTTGTTTGTCTTTTTCATTTGGTTATGAATGTAAAACAATTTGATTTTAGTGTTTATTTGTTTTTATATGAAAATCAACACTTGTTTTTTATTTATAAAAAATTTTGTAGCACACAGATAACAATAAAAAAAACAATAAAGCAATTATAAACTTTTTTGAATATTTTGCTACACAAACCTTGCTTTTTGAGAAGTTTGTTTTCTTAGTTTGAACATAGTATTAAAAAAATGAGTATATTAAAATAAAATAAATTAATAAAAGCAATTTTTAATTACATTTATAAAATAAAAACAGCTGTTTATAAATAAAAAAATGCAATCAAAAAAAAGTTGCATTTGATTCGCTCTAATTATAACACATAAAAACACGTTTCGCTCGAGATTATATTTACTTTTAATCATAACAAAATTCTATTTTTTTAAAAAAGTGTTTACAAACACTTTTTTTTTATTTTTTACGAAACAGTCAAATTTTTAAACTACTTTCGAAGTATTTATTATTTTATTTTGCATCATGCTAAAAAGTCAAAAAACTAAATTATAAAAGAGTTGTAATTGTAAAAAAAAATAAAATTTTAAACAGACGTCAATGTCGAAATGACAAAATGTCGTAGAGATATTTTTTTGACACTTTGTTTTTTAACGATTCTTTTGTTTGTCACTTTATTGTTTTCATTATTAAGTTTTTATGACATTTTAGTCATAAACTATGTTATTTTATTGTTTTATATTATTTTTAAAGATTAAATTTTACTTAATTAAAAAAAGATTGGTTTATAATATAAGAAGTTTTTTATATTATACTTTATTATAACTATAAAAAACTTTTTTTTACAATAGCTAAAACAAAATTCAACAAATCAAAAAAAAAGGAAGCAAATATAAGAGTGGCAAAATACTTAAACTCTTTTACTCCAACTTCTTTTTTTCTTTTATTTTTTTATTTTTTTAGTTTTTTTATTATATAATCTTGTCTTTTTTTTATTTTTATAATTATGTTTTTTTTAATTTTTTTATATATTTTTTTTAAAATTATTTAATATTTTATTAAAAAAATTTTATATATTTTATTTTCGAATTTTTACTGATTTTACATTATCATTTTTTTATAAAATTTAAATCAAACGCAAGGCTTTAAGTAAAAACACTTAGAGATAATACAGATTATATATGTAACAAGCGCAGCAGCGCACCGTCAAGAAGGTTATGGTATTCTATTTTCTATTATAAACAATTTTTATATACAATTTGATTATGTAAGCGTTTTGAATCTAAAACCTTTTGTAGTTGTTGGTTTTTTTATTTTCACTGGACTTAAACCAGTATATAAATGTTAATAAATTATATGTAATAGACTTATACTAACTTTTATATATATATATAAAGGTTTAAACACTTTTTTAAAAAAAACGAAAAAAATTTTTATAATTTTAAAAAAACGTTTTTTTAATACTTTTTGTAGAGAAATATAAACCAAAAACAAGTATTTTTATTCATACCGGCGATTAAATCGCACAAGTCTAAATAATGCTCAGTTTAAAGTAACATTTAGAATGACAAATAGCGACTTGATTAAACCCAAACAGCAATTAATCTATAAGAATTGCTCTGATACAAAGAACTTAGACTACAAATTACAGATTTTTCTATTTTATATTGTCCAAATATTCACTTACAAAAAGACGAAAAAAAGTATTTAAAATTTCTAAAAGTTTATTTTAAAAAATAATAGATGAATTAGAAAATTATATTTTTATTTTTTCAACTCAAAATACAGTTGCCCAAAAAAATAAATTTGAAGACTTTGAAAAAGAATTTTATGAAATAGATAGCTTAGAAAAAATGCTACTGGCCGTAGACGAAATACATATAAAAACATGTAGGCTAAAGATCAAAGAAACGTAGCTTTAGTTCAATGAAAAAAGCTGTTCAGTCTAAATTACGTGTGTTTTATAGATTATAAAAGGGTCCCGGGCAGTAACTTGTGACTATGAATTGACACGCGATTTGAGAATATTAAAAAATTCTGTAATACATACGGGGGTATTCATAAATAAATATTATGTATTCAAAAACAAATATTATGTATTTAAGAATAAATATTATGTATGCTGGGACAATTTTTTGTATTCAAAAGCACTTTTATGGAAAAAATTAATATTATGTAATCAAAAATCTATATAATTAGTATATATTGTGTGAATCAGCATAAATATTAGTTTTATACGATAATATTACGCAATAATAATTAATATTATTACATAGTCAACACATATATATTTATAACAAAAAATGTATTTGCAACCAGGAGTAATTATAATTAACAGAATAGTATTAAGTATACACGGGAAAAAAAATAATTATTTTTGTTATCTAGCGAAATGATTATTTAAAAAAAACTCAATAAATGATTTTAATCATTGCCTGTTTAGAATTTCTGAGACTTTTTCCCAGAATGACCTGAAATACTTCGACAACCCTGCTGGCACATATCTAACACTACTTATATTTGCAAGTAAAGCCGTTCTCGTGGTAGCTCGAGGCCTGATTGCAGAAAGCTTACTTTTAATAAAAGAAAATAAAATTTTAATAGGATTTAGTTCTGGGTTGTATAGTAGTAGAAATAATCTTTCGGCCCCAAATTGATTAAGTAACTGGTTTATCGATTCCGAGTGATGAAACCCAACATTATCTATTATTAATAATGGGTTCCTTTTAAATATTCCTTTTTGAAAGCATTCTGATAAAAATTCACTAAAATTTTCAATGTTATAAGCCCCCTCAATTAGTTTATAATGTTCTAGGCTATTAATTGAAATAACAGCACACAAATATATGTTTTTTTCTCTTGAATTTGGCTGGTAACTGACTGTATATCGATTTACTTCCGCGCAATTATAATTGGACGAGGTATAGAGATTAAAGCCAGATTCGTCTAAAAACAAAATATTACGGGTAGTAAACCCTATCACAGCTGAACAAAATTCTATTCGTTGCCTTGAATTTGTTTCTGTTAATAATGCTTGTGGCCTTTTTCTCAATATTTTTCTTTTCAATCCGGCGCTTTTTAGAAGCTTGAAAATCTGTAGTTGTGATACGGTATTGGTTAATTTTTTTTGAATTCCGAATTGTGTTAAAGAGTTATCATTACCAACGATATCCTTAATACTCGTATGAACTTCTGTATAGTCATTTTTTTTCCGGCCTGCTTTCGAAAAAACTTGACTGAATGTTTGCTCGCCGGCCGCGTCAACTATCTTCTATATAGTTTTAGTGACAGTGTTGTAACTCAAATTTGTTAATGCTGCCAACTCATTTGGTGTTTTTTCTGAATGTAGTTGTTTAATTAGATTGAACCTCTCTCTGGTTACATATACTTTGAGGTTTTCGTTTAGTCATGATTTACTTTTGTATTTTTAAATAAAAATTTTATTAAATTACAGAAATAATTATAAGTTTCTTTATTTCACTATTAATCTATATTAATTTTAATATTGATTATATGGTTGTCTAAAATCTTAGTCGGTTAAAAATAATATATAGTGTTTAATTTTTATTTTTTCTTTCGAAACAATATTTATTTTTAAATATTTTATTAATTTTGATGTAAAATATTATTTTTAATTATTTTATCACTTTTACAAATTTTCTGGGTTTGGAAAAATAATATTTATTGGGTATAATATTGTTTTGGCTTCTATGTTTTTTGTTTTCTATTCGTAATATTCAGGTTGGAGCCTATTGTTTGTTTATGAACACATAATATTACTTTTAGTCAAATAATAGTGTTTTTGAATACATAATATTTATTTATGAATACCCCTTTAAAAACTTAATTAAAATGAAGATTCTTTTTATGTAGATAGAGACTCAGCATTCAAATCTTTTAGATATATTAAAGTTCCGAAATCTACACCTCATCAGACATTTGATTGCAAAGACATATATAATCTTTCTAAACAAAAAAGAATTGTCAAAAATTTTTTTGTTTTGTTAAAAAATAAATTTAAAAGCTTAACTCATTTATAATTAATAGAGAAAGATTAAAAAATAGACGAATTGTCACAGTGGCATGTTTATACATAATTTTATAATTGATTTTATAGATCTTTAAAATATTAACAAAAAACCGAAACTTTTTTTTGAATAAAAGTTTAATTAGTTTTTTTGTTAATAGATTATAAATAAGATTTGTTTTTTTATTTTTTTTTCGATTTTTTTAATTTCTTTTTAATCTTGTAAATTTTTACAGATTAATGTTTTTTAAGCTATTTCGCTGCTATTTATGTTGCTTATAAGTCTAAAAGCTTTTAACAAAACGGTGACTATTGGTTTTTCAGTGTTTTTTCGCTTTTTTAAACTTGTTTTTTTTTGAGTCTATTATTGTTAATTTTTTAAAAAATAAATTTGACGCTTTTTTATTTAATATAGGTTTTGATCAATATAATAATAACTGTTGCAGTGAATATAATAACTTCCCGATCAATATAATAAGGAAAAATTGACAAAATAGAATAAAAAACATTTTTTTCAAAAATAAAATAAAAAATGTTTGAAATTCTGAAAATAGAATAAAAAAATTGCGAAATCCTAAAAATAGAATAAAAATTAAATTTTATTGCAAAAATAAAATAAAAAAATTAGAAATTTTAGAAATAGAAAACTTTTAAAAATAATATGATAAGCAAAATTAATAAATTTATTAAAATAGAATATTTAAATTAAAAAATAAATTCGTACTTTTTGCTATACTTTTATAAATAGAAATACTTGATAAAATTAAGTTTTATAATTAATTTATAGCGTTTTAATTTAAATATTATATATGAAAAATTTATTAATTTTGCTTATTATATTATTTTTAAGCAGATTGCTATTTTTAAAATATCTAATTTTTTTATTTTATTTTTGCAATAAAGTTTAATTTTTATTCTATTTTTAAGATTTCGCAATTTTTTTATTTTATTTATGAAATTTCGAACATTTTTTATTTTATTTTTAAAATTTCGTTTTTTTTATTCTATTTTTTTTCTATGGCCTATATAATAATTGTTGAAATCAATATAATAACTGTTGAAATCAAATAAGAATTTTCCAATCAATATAAAATTCTAATAAAATAATATAAATACAGCGCTCCCTCTATTATTTCCACCCTCTGTTTATTTCCACCCTCTAATAATTTCCATTAAAAATATTTATATTGGTTTTATTTAAGACACCCTCTAATAATT
>SBJP01000765.1:0-10742 GCA_014805705.1 Cucumispora dikerogammari
AGTTATTTTTAATATCGTGTAGATGGTTATCAACAAGCTTTTTAACAGATCTTCTCACTGTACTCTCAGAGGGAAATTGGGCACCCAGATCATTAAAAACCTTTACCAACGTTTTATTCCTAAGCTTATATAAAGCAATATTGACTGACAAAAAACCCATTATTATCTACTCAGATTTAGTAACGTTTGTGAATTTTAGTCTTGATTGAACGGCAGCCCCACTTCCTAATTGTTACAATGCTCTTACATGCAACTCGACTTTTCTATGCTGTTCAACCCGAGAAAATTTATCTCAATTAACTTGCATTTTACACATTAACACAAAAAGTATTATATCAGAACGTGCAAAAAATTCATTGGGGTACTTATTTACCGAATATCTAACTTTTTCGGCGGAAAGTTTTTGAATTTTCACCAAGGGTATATATTTTTAAAAAAGTAAGTGAATTAAAAGAGGTATTTTTAATTAAATATAAACGGTATATGAAAATAAGATTTAATTATTTTTGTTTTTTTTCAAATAAAAACACTAAATATATTAAATTTTGTTTTTAAATTAGATCTTCATCTTAAATCTAGTTTACTTTTTCTTTTTTAAACGCCGGTTTCATTTTTTTCGCTTTTATTTTAATGTGTTAAATTAGCTTATATTATATATCCAAGTTTTTTGATTATATATTATACTTTTCTTATTTTATTCTTCGATTTTTTAATAAAATATAAAGTAATATTCTTTTTCAAATTTTTAAAGAAATATTCCGAAATATGCCCGAATATTCCTTTATGACTTTGAGTTGCCCTAGTTATATTATTCGAAAATGCAAAATAAACTAAATTATAGAACAATATGCCTTTTATTATAATATATTATATTTAGTATTATTGAATAGAATAATTTATTTTCATTGTTTATTTTATATATTTTTTGCATTCCGTATTATCAAAATTTAAAAAGCAATAATAATTCGCTTTTTTTAAACTGAAAAACAACCAAATTCGTCTTTAAACACTAATATATAAAACATCCGTTATTGGTTTGAAACTTCGTTCGTAAAAAAAACTTTAGAAAAACACAGTTTTTATAACAAATTTTATTCATTTACGAATACTTACACAAAACCCACTTTGAAAACAAAATTACCTGTATGTTTTTATGCTAATATAATTAAAATTTCGAAAACGTACTGCTTTAATTAAAAAGCTTTTTATTGTATTAAAGAAAAAAGAGATTTACGAAATTTAATTAAAAAAAAGCATTTATAACATTTAAACTGAAAAAAGGCATTTATGAACTTTAATCGGACAAAAAGGCATTTATGGCATCTATAGCATTTAAAGTCGTTTTGATTGCTCTAATTATTATAGTAAAAAATTTTTTTCGATCATGGCAAAAAATACGAAAAAATAAGTTAGGAAACCAGAAAGCTAATACTAATCAAGATAAGACAAAAAAATTTACAATTGCTATTGCAGGTAATTTAAAAATTAACCACAGAGCAGTCTATAAAATAGTAAAAAACTATAATCGTAAGAGAAACACTATGGCTTAGTCAAAAAAATACAGTTATTCAAAATTAGATTTCGCAAAAAACAGATAAAAACGATGGTTGATACAAATTGTTTTTTAACACTAACCAAACTGGCGCTAAAGTCTTTAAATTATATAGAGCTAAGGTGTCTAAAAGTACTATAAATTGATGTTTGAGAGTGCTCCATTCTACTGTGAAAATAGTAACTATGGTTAAAGCGCTCAAAACAGTATAACGCTAGCTTAAAAAAAAAATACGCGAATTGTTTAAAAAGCTAAATATAATCACAACAATAATGCTCTAATTTCTTAGTTAAAGTTAGATTTACGATCTTTACAACGCTTAAAAAACCACACACTTAGAAGCACAAAGACAAGTGTCGATGTTTCGGCAGTGCGTACAAGAAATATTTCTATTTTACTGAAACGAAAAGACAAAAAATAACTATAAATAAGACTTACGATCAAGCTTTAAACGAAAAGAAATGTTTAATCAAATTAAAAGCAACTTGCACAAAAAAATATTTTCAACTTTATATTAATTATAAATAATTTTAAAATATATTACTGTTTTCCTGTTTAATTGACCATTGAAGAATTTAAGTATTACTGTTGTTTATTTCTTGCGTTATTCTTTTTTTCACAATCGTTTTGCGAATTGCTTTTTTAAATACAAAAACAATGTTATAAGCAAACGCGCTGTTAATGAAACTGAATTAAATCAATTTATTCAAAAATGTTTAAATGTATTACATTAAAAGACTCTAGTGCATATTATATAAAGATGCTATGATATGTTATTAGCTTTAAACAAATAGAAGAAATAGTTGAATTAAAATTTTTGTTAAAAGTAATCTTTTTTATATTTTAGAATAAAGCGAAAATTAATTGCAACAAAGCAAAAATTGATCGAAAAATCTTATATTTGCTTGTATTTGTATTAACTTAACCTTAGTAGAATTAAGAGCATGTGTGTGGGCTTATCTGAAATTACCCGATTGTCCTCAACTAACGAATTTGCGTTACACGTTCGTATTTGACATCTAAAAAGCTTAGTCTTTATTTTTTTATTATCGAAATTATAAATAAAATTTTTATAAGCAGTTAGCCTCTTCTTTCGTCTTACTTCTTTTTTTTAAGTTTTTATTTTGTCAATATCTTTAGTTTTTAAAAAAAAATTTTTATATTTTTATGTGATTATAGGCCTGTCCCAACTTTTACATATATATAAAATTGTTTTTATACATATATAAAAAAAAATTTTATATATATAAAAGCTGTTTTATCTATATATACCATTTCCACCCCAATTTGGACACTTTCCACCCCAATTTGGACATTTTTTATTTCAATTTGGACATTTTCCATTTCAATTTGGTCACTTTCCATATCAATTTGGACACTTTCCATTTCAATTTGGACACTTTCCATTTCAATTTGAACATTTTCCATTTCAATTTGGACACACCAAATAAGAAAGACATAATATGCAAGACAGTTACATAAACTTTAAAAATAGTGGATTGGGAATAAAAAGGGAGTATATTAAAACTCAAATAGACCGTTTTTGTTATTTATTTACTTTAATTAAAATATGTTTTTTAGAATTTTGACAAAAAAATTAATAAGTTAATGATATAAACCCATGATTGAAAATGTAGGAGGTGCTGGAGCTTCTGAAGAAAATCAAATTAACCAAAACAATCAAAGAACCAACCAAAAAATTGAAAATACCAAAAGAAGGAACATAATCAGAATAATTATGGAACAAGGATAATCGGTTAAATTGGTTGCATATATTCTGGATTTAAGAGCCATTAGTGTAAGAAACGTTATAGCGGTGTTTAAAAATCAGCAAAGATGTGACAGAAAACCTAAAGGAAGGCGGAGAAGTTTTAAAGTTACAGAACACATCGCAAATCGGATCGAAAATCTGATTTTCGAAAATCCTCGAATAACTCTTAATAAAGCAATTAAGGGGAAATTAATGGAACAAGAAAAAGTAATCTTGAGCACATCAACTATTGATAATATATTAAAGAAACTCAAAATAACATTGAAAAAACACACCAGGAACTCGATAGAGTAAACAATGAGCAAACCATTAACGTAAAAAAAGAGATTTGTTTGTGATATAATGAACACAACTTGGGAGGGAATAACATGTTATTTATTGATGAATCTTTCTTCAATCTACATATATCCAAATCGCTGGGGAGATCATACATGGGTACCCGTGTAAACACACAAGTCCCGACGGTTCGTGAAAGATCAGTGACACTTATATAATGTATTTCAAAAACGGGACTTTTATTTTCCAAAGTTATATCAAACAGTACTGTATCTGGAAACTTGTTCTCATTGTTTTTTGAAGAGCTCTGTACCCAATTGCACATGTTTTAAAATTATAAAATGTGTGGTTATTACTAGATAATGCAAAAATACACAGACGATCTTCAATAGCTGAAATATGTGGGCGTTATATGTTTCCTGCAATTTTTTATTTCTATATTCGTACATGCTTAATCCCATCGAGAATTGTTTTTCAAAAATAAAGTCTATAGTGCGAGAAAGATTGGCAAAAAACAGAAACATAAATTTACAGGATATAATTTATGACGTCTGTAATTTAATCACATTAGAGAATTGCCAGGAATTTTACAGGTATGTTAATAGAAACATGGTCAGATGCGCTGCAGGACTCTCTTACATTCACCAGTGAATATTAAAAAAATAATTCTGATTTACTTTTTTTAAAGATCTTTCTATCTTTTATGCATTTTTTTCTTCACAGTAAGGGTATTATGACATTTTTCAAGTTGAAATGGAAAATGTCTAAATTGAAATGGAAAGTGTCCAAATTGAAATGGAAAGTGTCCAAATTGGGGTAGAAATAGTATATAAAAGTTGGGTCTCTTTTCTGAAAAAAAGAAAAAAACAACCAAGGTTTTAAAAAGAATCAATCAACTTTTAATACTTTTTGTGAAGAGATATAAACTACAAAACAAGTATTTTTATTCAGATCATTGGCGATTAAATTACACAAGTCTAAATGATGTTCAGTTTAAAGCAACATTCAGAATGACAAAAAGCTGCTTGATTAAGCTCAAACAACAATTAATTCATAATAATTCTTTCGATACGAAAAACTTAAATGCCAAATTACATATTTTTTTATTTTATATTGCCCACATATTCACTTACAGAAAGATGCGAGAAGTATTTGGAATTTCTAAGAGTTCTTTGTGAGAATAATAGATGAAATGACAACTTACAATTTCATTGTTGCAAAACCAAATACAGTTGCTCGAAAGAGGTGAGTTTGAAGATTTTGAAAAAGGGTTTTATGAAATAGATAGCGTTGGAAAAACAATACTAGCCGTAGACGGAACACATATAGAAATAATTAGGCCGATGCGCGAAGAATCGTGATCTTGATTTAATAGAAATGGCTGTTTCAGTCTGAATTACGTGTGTTTTGTAGATTATAAAAAGAGGCTTCGGGCAGTAACCTGTGGCTGTGGATCGACTCACGATTCGAAAGTATTAAAAAATTCTGGGATACATGAATATCTTAATTAAAACTTAGAATCTTTTTATGTAGTTAGGTGTAGCGTTAGAATCTGTGTTAAGATATTATAGTGAAAAAACACTCTTTTAGCCTTTCTTTAATTAGTGAGCTTCGCGTTAAAACACTGTGCCAAGTTATTTTTAAATGATTAATCAAATTTTACACTTAAAATAACTTAACACAAATTCTAACGAAAGCACTGTTAGAATTTGTGTTAAGTTATTTTTAAATAATTAATTTTATTTTACACCTAAAATAACTTAACACAAATTCTAACGGAAGCACTGTTAGAATTTGTGCCATGTTATTTTTAAATGATTAATCTAATTTTACACTTAAAACAACTTAACACAAATTCCAACGCCAACTAATAAAAAACATCTATTTTAACAAAAAGAATGAAATTGAATTCTTTGAGGACCACTTTTAATTCTAAGTATTGTACAGATGTTATTTATTTTTATATATCATTTGTTAAAATCTATATGGTTTTTTAAAATTTAAAAAAATAAAATATCATGTCAAAAGTTTCGAAGATAATTACAGAAGAAAAAAGAAGAAGCTTGATCGTTTACCTACTGACAGGTACTATTCCAAACGGCCTCAATTCTAAGGCCTTGTTTTGTTTTAAAAGAAAAGCTGTTGGTTTTACGTATGATTATGATATTTTAAATTATTCCATAAAAGAAAAGAAGTATATTTATGCTTGTGATTTCGAATATAATCTAATAGAAGATGTTTGTGATAATTTTTTTTTACCCGGTCATCTCAGAAGAAACATTTTGAAGAGCGAGATCTATAAGAAATATGTCAGAATTAGTGCTGAACGTATACCTACTTATGTAGATTCGTGTCTATTGTGTAGAAGAGAACTCGTGCTTACACCGACATTACCACCGACTTCTATCATCCCAATTTATATACGAGAACGTCTAATCGTTGACACGATAGACTTATCAGAATACTCAGATATGAATGGAGGAATTAAGTATTTTTTTACAACGATAGATAGTTTTTCGAAGTTTGCCTGGTGCACTCCTTCTCTAACAAAGTCTGGAGCAGCGTTTTTAAACGCTTTAAAAGATTTACACAAGAGGAAAGGCACTTGGAAAATTTTTCATTCGAATAACGGAGATGAATTTACATTCAACGCTGTCCAAGAATATATTGCAAATAGAATGCAGACAAAATTTGTTTATGGGGCTCTGTATCGGCCACAGAGTTAGGGCCAGATTGGGCGATTTAATAAAACCTTAAAGTCTCGCATAAAAAAGTTTTTGGGCTCGGAAAATAGAAACTAAATGTCTGCATTAGACGATATTGTTTTACAGTACAACACTGTCAAACATAAAGCGACAACGTTTCATTCTTTGTCTTTTTTAAGTGTCATGATTCCATAAACCCCAACTGGAACAATTCTGGTAAACTATTTAAAATACAAAAAGTGAGAAATCGCTTTGCAAAATATGTCGAAAATTACCCGCACGCCAATATGCAATAATAAACTTAGTTAACTTAATTGTTGGGGCCAGGGTTTTTTTAGCTCGGGAATTTAATCTAAAGTTTAAAAAAAGATATCACGTTCCGAGAGTTATTACTTTAAAAAAACGTATATTATACGGTTTTTAAACAATGATTATGCTTTAATATATAACAAAGCGAACACCACAGCGCAAGAAAATAGAGTACACAAAACTCTCTTATTAAAAATTAATTTAGAAAATGCTATTTTTATTTTTTTTTTGTAAAATAAAGTGCATAATAACGAAGTTTCGATCTTTTAATTCCAAACAAGATTATTATTTAATCTACTCGTCTTCTAAAACAAAAAAAATTTGTTTGTTTTATTTCAACAAAAAAATAATTTGAAAAAATAATAAATTAAAGATAGAAAAATGTTTTTTTTGACATAATAATACTAATTTTCAAGAGAATAAATAAACACTTTATTTATTCAACTTAATAACAGTAAAAATAACTAAGAAAAAACTATATAGATTTTAACAAATGATATATAAAAATAAATAACATCTGAACAATACTTAGAATTAAAAGTACTCTCCAAAAAATTTGATTTTAATTTTTTTTGTTAAAATAAATGTTTTTTATTAGTTGGCCGTTAGAATTTGTGTTGAGTTATTTTAAGTGTAAAATTAGATTAATCATTTAAAAATAACTTAGCACAAATTCTAACGCGAAGCTCACCAATTAAAGAAACGCTAGAAGAGTGTTTTTTTACTATAATATCTTAACACAAATTCTAACGATCAAAAATTCTAACGCTACAGTTGGGGACTCAGCATTCAGATCTGTTAGATATATCAGAGTTCTAAAATTTACACCCCATCAGACATTTGGTTGTGAAGACATATATAATCTTTATAAACAAAGAATAATTGTCGAAAATTTTTTCGCTTCAATAAAAAATAAATTTAAAAGATTAACTCATTTCATAATTAATGGGAAAAAGATAAAAAATAGACGAATTGTCATGTGGCGATGTTTATACACAATTTTATAATTGATTTTGGTGATATTTAAAATATTAACAAAAAACCGCATTTCTTAGAATAAAAGTTTAATTTTTTTTTCTTTTTTATTAAAAGATCATAAATAAGATCTATTTTTTTAATTCTTCTGTTCAATTTTTTTAATTTCTTTTAATCTTGTAAATTTTGCCGATTGATGTTCTTTTTGAGCTATTTCGCTGTTATTTATGTTGCTTATAGACTTGAAAGCTTCTAACTGGGCGAGCATTATTTGTTTTTCAGTGACTTTTTCGGTTTTTTAAAACTCTTTTTCCTTCTTCGAGTCTATTGTTGTTGATTCAATAACGCTCTAATCGGACGTTTTTTTTATTTAATATCACAGAGTTCTCAACAAAAAGCTATTCTACGTTTGTTAAAAATAATTTTCTTGGTGATGGATAAGTTTTATTTTAATTTTCCAATATTTCTACTCCGAAAATGAAGAACCTGTCTTATTGACAAGATCTCGCTCTAATCTATATTTACTGGGCATTTGATTATACTTTAAACGTGCTTCTTTGTCTGAAGAAATTCTAACTTTCTCCGCCAAATTATCCCAACACTTTTTAATTTTTCTTAGATTATTATTGGCTTCTTTAAACGATTTTACAGCCTCTGGTTCGTGTTTGGTCTCGATTATGTTTTTAAACTTGAGTGTTTTTTTTGTAGTTTTCATGGTGTTTTTTTTACTGTATATAAATTTTATAGCTGATTCGTATTGGCTATAAATTTTATATATATACAAAAGTTGTGACAGAACACTTTTTGCTTTTTATAACTGTATATAAAATTTATATGTACAGTCTGTAAAGAAAAAAACGGAACACCCAAATAAATGTTATTAAAAAATACTCGTTTAGAGTACTACAAACGCTTATAAATTTATATATAATCGTTACAGTTTTTTTGGTTATTTGAAGTAATACTGGTTTTCTTTTTTTTAATTTTTTTGTAAATAAAAAAACGGAACACGCATGGTTTTATCATATTTATAAACACCACGGATGTTTTAGAAATTCAAATTAAAACAAGCCTTATCAACTTTTAATAATACAGTCTAAAACGAAAAGCGGGTAAATTTTAGCGAAGTCTTTAGCTATTAAATAGAAAAAATTAAAAACCGCAAGAAAACTAAAAAAACCTGACAAAATATTATTTATTTTTTATTAAAAGCGTTTTAAATAAAAATATGTTTTCTTTTAATAAATATTGTTTCAAGTATAGCGTTTTTGCTTTAAATAAATTTGAATTAATATAATAAAATTTTTCAAAAATGAAAAAAAAAATTAATAAAAAACAATTCCTTTAAGTATTGATTTTTTTTAAAATATTTGTATAAAAGCATTTACGACTTTTGTGTACATGTTTTAGTAAAAAGATTTTTATGAGCTAATGTATTCGTATGGTATAAAAAAATTTGGCAAAAATATAATTTCATTTGCTTTTTGTCTCTTTAAAGTTTACAAAAGATCGACTAAAAAGTGCTCACTTTCTACTTTAAATTCAAATAAAAATAAAAAATAGACATAGGAGAACAATTAAAACCAACTGATCGAGCCCAGATAGTTGCATATATAAAGTCAGGAAAAACCTATAGAGAAATACAGAAAACCTTTAAAGTTTCTGTAAGTTTTATCTGCCGTACGTTAAAAAAGTATGAACAATTTCGGAGATTTGAGCACAATGAAAATAATGGGCGCTCAGTAAAAATAAAACCACAAATTGTTAAAATAGTGTTAAAGCAACAAAAGAAAAACACAAAACTTTCGCTTAAAAACCGTGTGGCTGAACTTAAAACAGAAAAAAACATTGACTTGTCTATTACATCTATAAAAAAATCTTAAACGAAAATGAAATAGTTTCTAGACACATTATAAACAAACCTCTATTGACAAAAAAACATATAGAAAAAAAATTGGAATTATCAAAAAAATTTCTATTTATGTCACAAAGTCAACGAGATAGGATAGTATTCAGTGATGAATCTAGATTTTGTTTAAATGGAAACGATAGCAAAGGAAATATATGGATGAAAAAATCAGAAAAGTCGCTCAGCTTTGCCCAAGGGGCTGAAAAGTTTTTTAAATCAGTTATGGTCTAAGGTTGTTTTTCTAAAATGAGAGTTGGGCGTCTCGTGTTTGTAGATAAAAACATTGATTCTATTGAGTATATAAATATTTTGTCAAATAATTTATCTCAATCCATTCGATCTATGAATTTACCTTTCTTTAGCTTTCAACAAGATAATGCGAGACCGCATATATCAAAACTAACTAGAGAATATTTTGAACATATGAATATAGATGTTTTAGAGTGGTCTTCACAATCCTCAGATCTTAACCCAATTGAAAATATCTGGGGTGTTTTAAAGAAGAAAGTCAATGAAAGATCACCAAAGAGTATTGAAGAACTTAAAAATATTATTGAAGAAGAATGGTATAGTTTACCTCTAGAAACATGTATAATCTATCTCAGGGCTTTTATAGTAGAATCGTAGCGTGTATAAAGACTAAAGGGGGACATATTGACTATTAATTTTAATAAAATAACGAGTTTTTTATTCTTTTTATTTTAAAAAAAAATTATCTTAAATTTTTAAAATCATGCCAAATTTTTTTATATCATACGAATACATTGACTCATAAAAATCTTTTTACTAAAACATGTACACAAAAGTCGTAAATGCTTTTATACAAATATTTTAAAAAAATCAATACTTAAACGAATTGTTTTTTATTAATATTTTTTTCTTTTTTTTCATTTTTGAAAAATTTTATTATATTAATTTAAATTTATTTAAAGCAAAAACACTATACTTAAAACAATATTCATTAAAAAAAAACATATTTTTATTTAGAACGCTTTTCATAAAAAATAAATAATATTTTGTCAGGTTTTTTTAGTTTTTTTGTGGTTTTTAATTTTTCCTATTTAATAGCTAAAGACTTCGCTAAAATTTATTTGGTTTTTGTTTTAGACTGTATTATTGAAAGTTGATAACGCTTGTTTTAATTTAAATTTCTAAAACATCCGTGGTGTTTATAAATATGATAAAACCATGCGTGTTCCGTTTTTTTATTTACAAAAAAATTAAAAAAAAGAAAACCAGTATTAC
>SBJP01000766.1:0-10726 GCA_014805705.1 Cucumispora dikerogammari
TTGTATCAAATATGGTACACTTTTTTTTCGCTAGAATTTTTTTCTGTATCATATATGGTACACTTTTTTTTCTTTAGATTTTTCTTTTTTACCATATATGGTACACTTTTTTTTCGTTAGATTTTTTTTGTACCTAATATGGTACACTTTTTTTTCGTTAGATTTTTTGTACCAATTATGATACGAAAAAATATTATTAGATTTTTTTAAATACAAATAAATTTAAACATCGAATATAACTATATAAACCTTTAGTATACACGGCTTCAATTTAACCATGGACCAGTCTGACAATGACATATTATTGACTTCAGATGTAGAGTTATCTGATAATAAAAACAAACAATGTAACATAAAAACAAGACCAAATTTCTCAATAAAAGCCAAAATGCAACATAAGACTGATTTAAGTAATGGTTGGTTTGAAAAAAACTGGAAAAACTTGAATAATAATATGTTTTTATCTTGCAAGAGTAAATATACTTTTATGGGTGGTAGATATGAAGCCCTGAAGTTTTTAATCATTTTTTCCCTCTTTCCATATTAAAGTTTATTACAACACTCACCAATAAAAAAATCAAAAACCGAAAGCAATGTGGAGGGGTAACAGAAGAAGAAATAAAAATTTATTTCGGTATTATAACAGGTATGGGGTCAAAAAAACAACATAATTATAAATCATACTTGGACAAAAAAACGCCTTATTTTTTTTGTAAAATCATATCCTCATCTATGAAATATTCCAAGTTTTCTCTTATAAACAGCAATATTACTTGTATTTTCGAAGAAGATTATGTGGAGGGTGGAGAAAAATAGTTAATGAACCAAAAATAATATCTTTTATCAACAAAAGATTCAAAAGTTCTCATAAACCCAAAGAATCCTTGTCAATTGATGAATCTACTATTCCATTCAAAGGAAATGTTGCATTTAATGTTTTTAATCCCAGAAAGCCTAATAAACACGAAATCAAAGTATATATGTGTTCCGATTCAAAAAATGAGTATATTTATTCCACCAATATATGTTCGGTTTCATCCAAGACTAGAAATACAGTCTTTAATCTGTTGGGAGGGTTTGAATATAAATGACATAAGGTTTTCATGAACAATTTTTACAACTCATATGCTCTATTTGTAGAGATGTTGAATAAAAACTTTAACGTGTGTGGAACTTTGCGTGGGAGAAGAGAGAGTCCCGAGGATTTAATTAGCTTTGATAAAAAAAATGCAGCCCAACACGACAAAAAATTTTCGGAAAAGCAGTGAAACATTTTTTTATATAAAGAAAAAAAAGTAAATCGGCTGTTACTATAATGTCAACATTTCACAATGAAGATCAAAACTGTCTTAAAGAAGAGGTCAATGTGTCGTTTTCAGCTTCATCAAATAATTCTTTTTCTCATATTCTAAGTGAAAACTACACCGATAATGATGTGACAAAAACAAAACCCATTTGTATCTTGGATTATAACAAATATATGGGAGATGTCGGTTTATCTGATCAAATAATGAAAAATTATACAATCCAACGACAAAATCGCCGTTGGGTGTATAAAATGACATTGTTTGTTTTTCAGTGTTGTATTAATAATGCGTATATTACATATGTCAATCTTATGGACATAAAAACCAACCAATCCGATTTTCGAAAACAGATCTTTTATTATTTAATAAATTATGAAATATCAACAAAAAAAAATGCAGAAAAACTGTTCTATAAATAAACATTTACTTACGAAATTAGAGAAAAGAAAGAGATGTCAGAATAAAGTGTATCATCGGATTTATCCTGACAAAAACAGTAAAACCTTTTGGTATTGTAAAGGCTGCCTTAAATCATTTTGTTTTCCAGAATGCTATAATGACTATCATGGGGCTAGACACGATTTGTATCTATCAGAAAATGAAGAATAAATTGATTGAAAATGAATTTAGTATAGAGGATTCGGAAATTCAATTAACTAATTTTTTTACAGAAACACTTTTCTTCTATTTTTTTAGTTTTTTTTTTATTTTTTACTCTTTTTTTTATATTTAAATTTTCATCAAATATAAAATAATTTTTACCAAAAAAAAAATCTATTTTTTTCCCGAAAATTCTTTAAGGGTTAAAATACTTTTATTTCTTTTCTTATGTATTTATTGTATAATGTAATATGTGATATGGACAGTGTCATATTATGGGCGTGAGGGGAGGGGGCGAGGGGGAAAAGGGGTGGGGGAGAGGGGAGTTATAAAACATCTTTTTACTGTTTGAAAAAAAAGAGTACTTTTTTCAGAAAATGAATCTAAAAGTAAGTAGCTATGCGGTGATAATATTTTCTATACAGAGAATAAAGGTCTTTAAATATTATAATTGCAAACGAACATAAACTGAACTTATATAAAAGAAACAGATATTTTCTCCCATGCTTTTATTGATATCCAGCTTAGCTGAAAAACAAATATTGTGTACTTCAAATCAGCAGAATCTAATGGAACAAGAACAAAACAAAACAGGAAGTGTGATTGAAAATACAAGTGTTTATGAAAACGAGAGTTTTTTTTCAACGACTTCAGAAATACTTCTTCAAATCAAAACAGACTTGAGTAAGAATGTAGAACAAAAGACTTGGGAATTGAAACAGATTTTTTATGACAGGCGAATATCAGACCCATACGGGTCTTTTTATATACAAACAGACGAACTTGTTCAAGGAATTGAGCATTTAAGAAATTCCTTATCTGTGCTTAGCGAGTTTATAATACTGGAAAAGATGTGTATATGTATTTACCATGACTTAAGAGACTACGCAAAAATCGGAGAAAAAAACAGTATACGGAATATGTGTGAACGCGGTAAAATTGCTTACTTCATAAGGGCTGCGAGTATATTTGTTACCAGACAATACAATCTTAAAGAACTAAACGCTAACGTGATACAAAGACTTCTTCTTTGGAATATAGCGCACTTTAAAAATCTTTCACGATTGGACCAAATATTAACGAAGATTATGTAGTCTCGGTTCATGTTCAGAAACTGGCAACCTTCGACTTAAATAAAATTCCTTTAACAAGTGTTTTTATTACAAAATTTTTTTATAAACGAAAGTAATTTTTTATAAAAAAAATAACGGGCTTATACACTTCTCTATTTTTATCAAATCGACAAAAACACACTTTAATTAATTAAAAACATGGTTAACTTTTCTTTTATGTCTTATTAGTGTATATTTTTTTATAAAAGATAAGGTAATACTCTAGCCTTACTTTTCATAAAACTTTTTTATTGGCTTTAATGTGTTTCTCTTAGCTGTTCAATTGTAAACAAAGAGTAGTGTACAAAAAATATAGTTTGCGGGGCTATTAATACCTGACATCAACAGTATATAGAGTAGATAATGAACGATTGGAAATGTGTGAATGTATTTAAATAAGATGAAGTGTCGTTTATTTATATAGATCTGAATATACACTTCAAAGTTCTAATGTCTGATTCAACACTCTTGTTTTTTTACTTTTGAACGCGCGTGTTTTGCTAAATATTTGTAAGAAACTTTTATGTTATTCAGTACATCCAATATTTCGACTTTTTATTTAAGTCTGCAAAGCTCTATTCAGAAAAGACTTAATTTTTATCAAAAAAACTTCTATTTTATTAAACCCCTAATTTCAGTCAGAAAAAAAAACGTTTTTCTAAAATCACTTGAATTAAAATCAAAACATTCCTTTATTCGAAAATTAAGTAAACAAAGACCAATAAACATTCAAAAATAAAAAAATAATATTGACTTAGTCGAGTCCAATATAAATTATGAAAACCGCTGTTGATCTTAAGTTAAAAGGAAGATGGTTTATCAAATTTTACTGTTTTTAAAAATACATGATAATATATAAGAAAACTAAATTTGGTTTCAGTCTTTGTCTTATTTTTTAGAATTTTAATTGTCATTTTGTTATATATTAAAATCAAAAAGTTTATTCGATTCTTTTTAAAAAAACGTTGCTTTTAAATTTTTTCACATATTAGATTTAAGAAAAGAAAAACAGATTAGAAATTAATATATAGGTATTCCTAAATTTCACACTACCCAGGCGTCTCTCACACTTCAAAACTATATTCGATTTCCAGATGCGTTTCATACTATTTATTTGCGTTTTACACTAATCATTTAGTTTCCACCGCCCAATTGCGTTTCGCATCACCCATCACAGTCTAATTAGGTAAAAGTTAGCATAACTCGCTTAGAAAGAAATTATTTTAGTAAATATTAACTAAAAATCTTTAGAATCTGAGCTCAAATGAACGTGTTGTAGTTATTTTTGGTTAATGTTGCGACGAAAGATGCAAAAATCTTATATCAATATTTTTGGTTATCATTTTTATTTATATTTTTTTATTAAAAACGCCAATTGATCTCTTTTTTATTTGTTATTTAGTGTCTATCAAAAATAATACGTGTGTTTTCATTGTTTAAACACAAAAACTTAGATGTTTTGTATATAAAGTTTTATTTTTTTACTTAATTAAATTATAGTGCAGAATGTTAAGCGCATTTGAAAATTTAATACAATGTTTGAGCTGTGAAAGACAGCCGAATAGTGTGTGTTGCTGCTGTGCCAATATATATTTTTCAAATTACAAAACAGTGTAGAGTTAAGAGTAATTTTTATTTTTCGTCTGATAGAGTTTTGATTAAATAATAAGATTAGGTAAATTTTTTTTTTCGTTCGTATTGTAGTATTATAGACTATGGCTTTTTTATCAGTCTGAAAAATCAATTTTTTAAATACCACAAGGTTTTACAATATTTATTTTGCTTTCTGAAAAAATAACAGTGTTATTAGACTTATTAGACACCAATTAAATTATCGTTTTTTTGATATAAACATAACTTAGTCGTGATCTTGAAAATCGAGTTATTTAATGCTGTGTATATTATAGATATACAATGTGTTTTTATGAAAACACAAAACAATATCAATAATTGACCAATATATTTTATATTTCACAATAGAGTATTGCTTTTTATCGCTGTCCGATGAAGCACATGTAATTTTTATAATCTTAAAATATACAATCCCATATCCACGAAAGTTTTTTTTTAAAATCTATTAACTGGGCTCTGAGAAAAAATATTTTGTTTATTGTTATCTAGTTTCAAAACAATATTAAATGATCTGGCATTAAGAAAGATCTTTCAATTTATAATGTATACAATATCCATATGCTGTTGTGACAAGTAGAGTCATATAGTTAATCGGAATTTTTTGCTCCCTCAGGTAGGCCAACAAATTTTACTCATATAAATGCTTTAATATAAAATAGAATGTTTTCTAAATATATTTTTAGAAATATTAAAGAGGCATATTATGTTATTATATAAAAAAATTGTGACAAAAAAAATATTTTCGTTCATGTTGATGTTTTTCCAAATCAATACACTGTATATACGTGCTGAAAATAGACTTTATTGCCGATATAAGTGTTTCAGTTATACTATTCCTTAGGTGAATAAGTAAGTAAAAAATTGTTCTCTTTTGATCTCTTCTTCATCTGAAATTTTATTAGTCAAACAGATTTTCCACTAGAGCCCATTAAATATAAAAAACAACTTGTATAAATTAAAAAATTAAATATAATCAAAACAAAAAAAAATTCACCAGTTTTTTAATATACAAACATGTAAAACTTCTATTTTTTTATAAATACTTCACTGATATATTTATTATTATAATATCTAATATTAAATATATTAAAATAACCGCCCATGAGCTCTTGTTGTACAATTTGTCTCTCTCCATCTTCAGCCGTCACGTTTTATTTTACTTGTTCCCATTTATTTTGCTTCTTATGTTTTACACGAATCGCTTTTTTACAGAAAAAATGTGATTGCCTAATTTGCGGAGTGAAAAGCTCTGTTTATTGTAAAATAGATGAAAGTAACAAATATATAAAAAACGAAAGTAATAAAAATATAATAAATTTTACTAATAAAATATTCTCAAATTATAAGCTGAATCTTCCCCTATATATTACAGCTACAATATATAATTTTATTACAGACCTTTTGGTTTTTAAATGTACTATTTGTTTTTTGTCATTTAAGAGTCAAACAGAATTAATAAAACACATAAAATTGCACAATAAATTCACGTGTACAGTTTGTATAAATAACTTGTATTTATTTCCATTCGAATATCCGTTATTTTCAGCTGATAAACTGGTAAAACATTTAAATGGAATAAATATGACAATTTCAGGCGTTGAACTATGCAAATCTGAGATTATGGATTTTAAAGTAAGATTTAAAAGTAACAAAAACATTGAAAACAAAACAGAAGTTATGGGACACCCAAAGTGTAAATTCTGTGAGATAAACTTCTTCGATGAGACATATTTAAAAACACATTTAAATGAAATGCATTTTAAATGTAAATTCTGCATGAAAAACGGAGACTATAAATATTTTAAATGTGTTGAAAAATTAAAGATGCATTTGGACACAATGCATATTTTCTTATGGTGCTGTACTAAACCAAAGGTTAGTTTAAATGACGAGATTTCAACCAATTTTAAAACGCTTTTAAATGGAAATAATAACAGTTTTTCGAACATAAAAGGGAGTAATTTAAGTCATTCAAACTCAAACAAATCAAGGATTTATTTAAATGAAACTGGTTCATTAAAAATTATAACTCCCGCTTCACATATTCAGGATTCATCTTTGTTTTTTCAAGATAAAAACATCAGCCACACAGATAAAAACCACGCCAGTAATCGACCTCTCGCTTATAATATTAATGAAACTTCTCCCATTAATATTTCATCTCATACAAATTACGTCGCTTCCCCTATAGAGTTCATCTCTCATAATTTAACAGTTCATAATAAGAAAATATCTTTAAATATACAAGAATATTATAATAAAAAAGAGATTGTAGAATACGCAGACCCATATTATTTACGGAACCCCAATACGACAGTAAGTAAAAACCTCAAAACATATAATAATATACAAAATATAAGCAATAATATAAACACTAGGCACTTAAACAAGCCGCTATTAAAGCACGATACTAAGCCGAGTGAAACCGGCAATCAAACTCACAGCAATATAAACAATACAGTTGACAATAAAGACTCGACACCCTTAATTGATCCGACCATAAACCGTTCCAACACTTTGAATCTTAACATATCAATTCCATTAAAGACCGAAGCACGTCTTGAGACTTTGAAACTGATAACATCTCATGTTTTACAGTATAAAAACTCAATAATATCTTTTAATGAATTACTTGATATACTTAAGGTTATAATTCGCGATGGTGAAATTATTAATTTACTTACAACATATAGGAGTTTATTCGATGAATTAGAAACCGAAAAAAAATATTTGGACGTAATTGAGAAGCTCAAGTTTCCACCTTTTGTTACTAAAGCTACTACAAGCACTGTGGGTTCCATTTATAATATAAATACGAATTATAATAAGAATACGAAGTATAATAAAAATAATACAGTAGGTGAAACTAAGAACAAGGTAGTATATAAATATATTGATTTAAGTAAGAAATAGCGATTTACAACATTCTTACTTAGTATAATATGGCGGGGTAGTAAAGAATTTTTTATTTTAACTTTTTTGATTTTAAATATATATTGTGACTAAGCACGCCTTAAATAATATTTTAATTAGGTTTGATTATACAGAAGGCTGTGTTTTTTTAAGTGTTTATAATGATTGTGTGTCTTTATGCTGGTGTAAATAATACGAAGATTGAAAAATAAACCGGTATGTTTATTCTAGTATATGCGCAAATTAAAGAAATAGTAGCGTTTTAGGCTATTATAATAGGGAGTGAAGGTTTAATATTAGAAACATAATAGCTGTACGTTAGTGCCAAGATAGGCTAAATATTGAACTGAGAAGAAACACACAAATTAAAGTAAAAAACTTTTAAACGAACTTGATAAACGTACAGTAATTTTTTTGGAATAAACAAGAAACGAACGTTTTCTAAAAAAGAAAGTTAATCGAATCCGAGAAATAACGTAACGACTAAAGAGTTAACTTAAAAAGAGTACTGGAAATAAACTATAAACTTCGTACACAAAAAACAATTAAAGCAACATAACATAGTTGATGTATTTACGTAAAAAATGATACTTTTAAATGCGAGTCTTGATATATTAGACTAGAGGTGAACAACATGCGACTCGCGGGCGAGTCTGTGTCAAAAGGTTTTTGTCTGACGAGACTGTTCTTGCTAGCGGAAATGTTTTGATTGAGTATAAAAATGCTATTGCTCGCTTCGATATACCCATTTCGTAAAAAAGAAGAGACGATACAAAAACAGTAAAATATTAATATGTTTTAAAGATCGATATTTTTTCATATCTGATTCTATAATTTGAGAAGCTTAGCTCCCCTGAATTAAGAAATTGTCTCTAAAAACATGTTTTTCCCATATCCAGCTACTGTTTAAAGATGTTGCCCGCCCGTGTATTAGATTATAGAGAGTGTGTGTTTTGTTCTTACGAATTTCTATGCCTATTCTTTATACATTAAAAAAACTTTACTTTATATTTTATCTATAATAAGAAAATGTATCTATTTGTTTGTGCTTTAGCCATGACAATTTACTTATAATTATGTGAGAATTTTTGTTAAACACGAAAAAGTATATACTACTTATTGAGATTAACCAAAAATACATAGACTTTAGTTTGACAAAAAATGTTAGAACAGCTAAATTTAATTAAAAGAGTATTTTTATTTACGCGTAAATATAGTAAATAAATATTTTTTGACTAAGTGTTTGATTCAGTGTCGTATCTTTCTTCACCATTCTCAAAACACCCACCTCATACACTGTTAATTCTTCTTTTCGATGTTACATTCTTTGAATAGCTTAGAAACAATGCCGAAATTATTATAGGTTTTCTTGAATTACTCTTTTAAAGACTTTTTCAGACACACTGATTTAACAAAAAGTATGGTTTTCATTCTTATTTTCAATTATCTTGTCATTTTATTCTAAGACGACTTTTAAAAAAACAATTAGATTTGAATATTGTTTAACAGTTCTGTGATTTATGAAAGGCTTTTTATGATAATATCTCTTGAACACAAGTTTTTTAATGAAATTTGTAGTGTTTTACAACACACGAAAGTTGTCGTTTATTGATACTCAATTGTTAGATATCTCTGTGCGGTTTGTATTGAAATTTTGTTTGTTTGTTGTTCGCTAGTTTGTGATTTTAGAAAAATTGGTGATATTAAAAGTGTTTCAGTATTAATCAAGTTATATAAGATCGAGTTTTTTTTTAGAGTGTCAAATTGAACGCTTTGTGTTACTCTTATATCATACTCACAAGCGTCATCATTTTTAACACCTTTTATTTTGATGTAGTTTATAATATTAGTTTTACAAACGATCAGAAAATTTGAATGTTCTTGCAACTGTTAAAAAAAAACTTAAAGAAATATAAAAACCATTCTCCTTGCAATTGTCCACAACGATTTAAACGACTGTGCGGTCTATAAAGGGTTTATTGGTGTCTATTCGCAAGGTTAATCCGATAGGCTTTGGGGAACAGGGAGGATTGACTTTTCTGAATTAAATTTATCTTCTGAATATCTAAATCTTGAAGTAGTTTCGAGAATATCTAGATTCTGATTGTTTCTATCTGAATTGTTTATTTTCTGTAGTGGAATTAAATAAAGAAACTATCTGGAAGATTAAATAAAGCAAGAACGTCTCTGTTATAATTGTATTTGGTCATTGTTATCGCATCAATCAAGTCTAAGACATTTTAATTTAAACCACAGCGCCCATAAGCGAACTCAGAATGCTCGTCAATTACGTTTGTTAAAAAGATTTTATATTTACAGAAAAAAAGTTTTTTATTTTTAGCAAGCGATGATTCATTTAATGATTTTTCGTTTATAGAGAAACATAAAATGTTAATCTTAGAAAGTGTGTGCGTATGGATTAGACAGTTGTTGTTTTTTTGTGAAAAAATGTGCGCCATTGCTGTTTTTTACAAAAAGTTGAATACCTACCATTGAAATAAATAGTAAAACACAAATGTTTGAACCACTATTATACAAAATATAAAAAATTTTAATAATAAATATAACATCGTTTTACATGTTTTTGAACAAATATAGTAAAAAAATAGAAATTTTAGAATTTATTTTTTTTAGAATTTATTTTATATAAGTTACAAAAACAAAATCTCAAGAAAAATTTTAAATTCTCAGTGAATAGAAATATTTTTTTGAGAAGTTTATTAAAAAAAACATCTAAGACATGTCATAAACTATTGGTAAAATTTCTTTTGTAGACCTTAGCGACCAACTCAATCACTTATTATATTTTCAGAAAAAAACGTGTTGTTTTTTAATATCTAAAAAGAATTGTTTTTTTGCAAACACGTCTATATCTTTCTTATTTGTTACTTGTTATTAGCTGTTTCGCTCCCACCTCGTTAATAAAGCAATTTAAAAACTACATGAAAAAATATCAACTTAGAGAAACAAAAATTATATTGCGGATGATAATATAGGGCTTCACAGTTAAGTTTTTGTAGGCACACATTTTATTTGTTCTATATATAGATAAATCAAAAAAACATACAGTAAAGTTCCTCTAATTTACCGAAGTCGGGAATCAGAAAAAATCGGTAAATTATAGAAATCGGTAAATTATAGAATCTAGCAAAATTATAAAAA
>SBJP01000767.1:0-10724 GCA_014805705.1 Cucumispora dikerogammari
AGAGTTGCGTTCGCTCACTAACTCGTAAAAAAACTTTTTATGGGTCCAGCAAATACCCCCGACACACCAAACTGTTTCAGGTATCCTCCCTACATTCCCCTTTCGTTTCGTTAATTTAGTTTCGTCAACCTCAACCAAACCTCGACCCACAATTTTAGTATTTTTTTCGCACAAATTCAAACGTAAAATCTTTAAAACAGTATTGACACCATCTTTTCCGACTTTTAATTCGTGTTTTATTTCTTTTATTGGGGTATCTTTCGACCACATGTAAAGTAGAAAATTTATTTTCTTTAAAGGTAAATGAACATCTTCGAAAGTATACCCTTTTCGAACACTAATTGCTTTTTAGCACATTTTTTTTCTAAACAACGCCACCGTAGATCATCCCCAGTTTTCAACTCCTTCAAAACCACCATCTTTCTACAAACCTTACAAAATCTTTTTCCTGCGATAAGGCCCATTTTAACGCATAAATTGAAACATCCGACTACCGAAATGCATTCATCTTCAACTTTCTTTTTCGCCCACATGAAGGAATCTTTTTTTTGAAGCAAAAAAAGAGGAGCTATAATCGCATTTAGCCTCAATATGTAATAGTGTCAAGAAAAATAGAACTTTTATATATATCCCCATTCTTTTAATTCAATTAAACAAAATGTTATTATAATTTAATTGTTCAAAAAATAATTAAGAAACAAATAAATAAAAAACTATCATTAAATGCTTTTTAAATAAACATAGTCAGACTGTCTTTAATTACAGTTGCTCGAAAAACGCAAAAAATAGTTATAGAGTATTTTGGTGGTTTTTTACTAAACTCGTCGCTCGTGTCTTTTATTATTTTTAACGAAACTGATCTTCAAATATGTGTGTTTGTGTTCCCTATCAACAAAAACTTAATGTTTTTGTATAAAAAGACTTATTTTTTCTTTATTATGTTTTTTTTCTAAATTAACATACAGTTTTAATTTAATTAATTAAACGGTGTTGTTTGATTATTGGTGTATAAGTATTTTAAGTCTTTTATTTTCCGACTTTTTTGTCATTATGACTTAATTCCATTTCTTATAAACATTTTTTATTGAAAACAATATTTCGTCATTCTTTATGTTTTTATTTTTTAATGTTGATTTGAAAATGTTTCTTTTTTAATTAAACACTAGCACATAAAGAATTTAAAAAAAACAACAAACGATTATGTATTTAATTAAATTAAAATTTTTTTATATTTTGAAATTAATATTTCTAGTGTTTTCTAATTAAATTTGTAATTTTGTATATTTTAGACATAATTAATATTTCTTTATGTTAAAAAACATATTAATATTTTTATATGTTTTTAATTATACTCGTCCTATCTGAAATTATACATGTAAATGCTGTTTTTAACTATATATAAAATAAAAAGATTTGTATGAAACATTATATATACAAAACTCTATCTTAGCCCCACGCATTCAAACTCTTTATTTTGCATTAAAACTGAAATGTTAAATTTTAACAAGTCTTTCCGACAACAAAAGAAAATTTTTTTTTTAGGTTTTTTTAAAAAAAATATTTAAATATAGATCCGGACAATTTTTTATATATAGACAAAAAATAATACATATAAAAAAATGCAGTTTAGAAATTTCTTTTAAATAGGCCTAGAACTTAGAATAAACTTATGAAAAAAATGATAGAAAGAACAAAGCGTTTTAAAATTATAGTTTTTAATTATGAGAGACGAAAGTAATCTTACGAGCATTTTTTTTCTCTGAATTCAAAAAGATTAATAAAGTGTTGTTTTTTAAATATACAGAAAAAAAAATGTTTTTTATAATAAAGCTAAAAGATGCTATTTTGTGAATAAAGTAAAAGAAAAAAAATGTAAAATAAACTATTTATAAGCAAAATTAAGCATTTCATCAAAATAGACCATGTATTTCGTAATGATTAGACTCCTGCTACTAAATAAGCAAAGAACATCTATTTATTAAGTATTTAAAAGTTCGCTAACTATCGTGTGTTTTTTTTCAGCTACATTCTCTTGCGATTCAGTGTGTTTTTTTTTATTTTTTAAAGTTCCGACTGCTGTACTTCTCTGTAACAAAACGATGAAAAAAACTTAAATTCTCAAAATTAACGCGAAAACATTACGCCAAACTTAATAAACGATATCTTGAAACATCCACAATAAAAAATTATTTATTACAATATGTTTCACATTTTAAAATAAAGCAACGAAAATATTTGTTACAAACTGGTGTTTTTACATACGTAACGTGTGCTTTTAAGACTTACTCGAACTGTATAAACCTACTGTTATCAATTTTTTTTTGAGCGATCGCCCAAATCTCTTAATATTAAAATTAAACATGTTTTCATAATATTTTTGATTTTCAAATTTTTTCCATGTTAGTGCTCAATCACACCTATTTCACGCAGACTCATATTAACCCTGATTGAATTTTTACTTGAATGAAAAACCTAAAATAAAAAAAGACTGACGCGCCTACGTTTATTTTTTGAGTCTATAAAGTTGACAAAAATCGTATTTAAGACTGTTTTTAATTGGAAGACTTGAATCAAACTTTTTCAATAACATCTGTTCTATTTAAAATAAAAAGTGATCAAAAAACAAATATTCTGACAGTTGCTTCCTGTAATATGTAAAATGTTTTCTCTTAGAAACTTTTTCTGCATGCTTTAATTCCGCCAGTTATATCATAAAGCTTTTCTCGCATAAAAGACCCGATTTCATAAATTTTGTATTTATCCATGTGTTTATTTTATCGAAAAATGGTAAATGTATTCGATTAAAAAAACGAGTTTTATTTTCTTAACTTTTTAAATTTCTGATTAAGTATTATAGAATTTTGTAAATTTTGATATGATTGAGTCGATATTAAAAATTTTTAATATTTATTTTTTTTGTTATCTAAAACAGTCGATCGATAATCATCGCTCGATTTTTACTTTCTTAATATGCAAATTATGACTTATAAATAACATGAGCTCAACGAAATGTTTAGTGACTTAGTTTATTTTTTTCAATTTTTGAAATTCTCATTTGTATGTACAAAATTAATTATTGTTAAGTGAATGCCGATTTTTTTCTAATTTTTGCCAAAAAGTATTTTTCTGACACGTCATCGCGTCGTTTTATAAAATAAAAAAACAAAAAACAAACAACCTTTGATGATTAAGTTTATTTGTTATGATTGTTTGTGTGTTCGAATTTCATATTTTACTAATTCAAAAAATCTGATTTTATCACGAAAAAAAATTACCTTGCTTTTTATTATAATGTAAAACATCAAAAAAACATAAACAGCGACTGTAAGCTATTAACTAAGTATATACATGTAGCAGTAAAATCTGCGTTTGGTAAAATCCGGAATAGAATTTCTATTTAAGAATATTGAGACTTATTAAAATCATTAAGTAAGTCTCGCGGTAAAATTCGGGACAGGTTTTTTAAATAGAAAAAACAAATAAATATAGTAAAAAGCACTATCCCCGATTTTACTGGAAATTTTCGTAAAAATCTCGAATAGTCATTTCTACTATAATTATTTTATTTTTATATTTAAAAATCCTGTCGCGTATTTTACTGCGAGGCTTACTTATTGATTTTAATAAACCTTTATATTTTTAAATAGAAACCCTATTCCAGATTTTACCGATACCCGGATTTTACTGCTGCGATTCGTAATAATAAGAGGATAAGTTTTTTAAATAGAAAAATAAAATAATTATAGTAGAAATGTCTATTCTCGATTTTACCGAAAAATCAGAATTTATAAAACTTTTATTGATACAATTAAAATATTTATTGATGAATTAAATTTTAAATGAAGTGAATGTTATTAAAAAACAAGAAGATTAAGTAATTAATTTAATTTATAAAGTGATTTGTGAACTCTTCTTAAATTATTAAAAGAATTCTCTAAAGCAACTGATGCATACCCCGTTTTTAGCTGGGTTGTTGTATAAACAATTTTATCGTAATAACTTTCTAGTGCTAAATTTCGTCTTCGGAAGCTGATATTGAATTCACGCGCTATCAAAACTTAATCTCCTAGATATATGTCCTGAGTTTTAATTCTTAAATTATACTCGTTTCTATACTGTTCAACGTATATTGCATATCTATTTTTAACATTTTGAACTTCAAAAAAGTTAATGGAGGTTGACCAATTTGTCTTTTTACAATTAAATTTTTAAAAGAACAAAGGGAGACAATTTTGTTGCTTTGTGTTTTGAAGTGTTGTATTGATACACAATTTCCTTAAGCGCAACTACTCAATTTCTGTTTTCTACACCCAAATATTTTCTTATTCGAGATTTTAACGTTCTATTAAATCTCTCTATTTGCCCTTGGGTTTTGGGTCTATATGATGCCGAACGAACTATTGTGACATTCATAACATTCCTTATAAAGTTTTGAAATAGTATTGCAGTAAATTCGCTCGCAAATATCTGAATGTGAGATTTGCCACGAGCCTTCTGTATAATACAGTTTTTTTATTGCTTAAGAAAGCAGATGAACTTTTTCTCTCTCTGAATAACAGCAAACGATTTTTGAAAAGCAGTCTATCATTGTAATATATATATCTTTTATTCATATTTGATTCTGCATATTCGGAAACGTTTATTGTATCAACAATAAAACGCTCCCTGATAAAGTTTGGAATTATAAGGGTCAAAGGTAAAGTAGAGAATGATACCGACTTTCTTTGACAAGAAAAACACTCTCTTACATAACTATATATGGAATTGGTACTAATCCCAATATATTCCTTATTTATAGCTTCTCTCAAAACATTTATTAATCATATCACTGGGCAAATAAAATTTATCACAAACCGCTTTGAAAGACTCATTATCAAAGTCGCAGATATATTTATATTTTGTATCGGGTGTGGTAAAATATAGTTGATCGTCTTCTATCGAAAAATTTACTGCTTTTTTTTAAAATTGTATTTAAGTTTAGCAGTCATACCGACAGAATAAGCTCTCTACATAAATAATTAACCATCATAAACTTTTCTTTTTTTGTTTTAATGTTCGTTATTTTCACCATGATTATTTTGATGCTATTTTATAAATTGTGAATTTTCAGTAAAATCGAGGATAGACATTTCTACTATAATTATTTTATTTTTATATTTAAAAAAAATATGCTTTTATTATTACGGTCTCAGCGATAAAATCTGGGTATCGGTAAAATCCGAAATAGATTTTCTATTTAAAAATATTGAGATTTATTAAAAACATTAAGTAACCCTCGCGGTAAAAGACGAGATAGGATTTTTTAAATAGAAAAATGAAATAATTATAATAAAAGTGTCTATCCGAGATTTTTACGAAAATTTCCGGTAAAATCGGGGAAAGTGCTTTTAACTATAATTATTTTTTTTTCTATTTATAAATCCTATTCTGGATTTTACTGCGAGGCTTACTTAGTGTTTTTAATAAATATCTATATTTTTAAATAGAAAACCTATCTCGGATGTGACCGATACCTAGATTTAACGCCACACTTGTATTTGTTAAAAACAGATTAGATCAATTAAATAAGAATTTAAAAATCTAAAGCTGAAAATACTGCTGCTTTTGAACAACGTTCTAGTTTGGCCTGTAAATATCGAATATTCTCACGACCAATTACTATTCTTCCTGCTGCACTCATATCTTTAGCGCAACTTTTAGATCAGGGAATAATTAAGTTTTTCAAAAAACTATTATGCAACAGAATTAAACGACACTACATTGTTCAAGAATTTTTATGCTGATAGCTGCACAGATTTACAAGCATGCTTAATAAAATTAACATTATATTTGCTTTAATATTTATAAGTTTGGCTTGGGATAAAATAACGTCTAATACCATTATCAACTGCTTCTAAAAAGCATTAAACGATGTTACAACAGACGAATTATGTACGAGAAACAAAAGCAAGCCATAACTAATACTCGTAAATTGGAAATGTTCGATTCAAAACTGACGTTGTCTTTTAAAAAGATATAAAATATAAACATGGGGGAATTCATAATACAACAATCTTTCGTTACACAAGAGGTTAAAATTGCAAAATCAATGTTTTCTGAAAATATTGAGAACACACTTTTTAAAGCTAAACAAGCACTGCAGAATGATGAGATGTATTTTAATGACAGTTTATCTTCTAAGTTAAACAAAATTGTAGATATTAAAAAAATACTGCTTAAAAAACAAAAACAAAATAACAATACGAAAAAACATTTAATTAAAAGACGGCTTTAAACTATATTTATGTACGCGATTCTTCAATTTCGAACGCATTTGGTTTTTTGTTCTTTTTGTTGCAATACCGTGTTACTGTAATTGAAAAAAATTTTAAGATTCTAGCATGTTCGAAGACTCTATTTATACTAGCTATGTACAAAATATGACACTCTAGAACAGCCAAATAACGTAACGGCACTAGATAATACTAATTCGGTGATACTATGCCAAACGCGACAACTCTGTTTTAATAAAATAGACACATTTACTATAAAAAAATAATTGATGTTTTTCAGGCCAGAACACCAAGAAAGATTAAGGTTAAAATGAAAGACTGTCTAAAAACACGATAATTAGAGTAATTTCTATATTTAAAAAACTGATAGCTTAGATACGAATAAAAAAGATTGAACTCAACATAAGCTGTCGATGAAATAAAGAGATTTATAAAACAAGAAGTAGACGCAGATTGTAAACTATCTTGTAGGAAAAATATGTTACTCTATTTTAAAAGGTAAAGATGTAACTGTTAGTACAACGAGTGTATTTATTTGTTTATGAAATCTACAAAATACTTTAGAAATACTGAAACCAGTACAAGTTTGTCGAAACGAAGCTGATGCGAATGAAAGCAGCTTTATTTACGCGAGATAATTTTTACAAATAGAAAAAATATCACCTGATAAAATTTCGTTTTCTGATGAAATCAAATTTAATTAAACATGTGCGTAAAACACGAACGGGCTCTTTTCAGCAAGGCCCTTGCATCATCGGTTACGACGATAAGATTTAAGTACATATCAAAGTGCTGTATAATGTTCAGAAACAAAGCTGTCTTTAAACGTATAAATGGAAATGTTTATAACACAAATAGATTTTTAAGATATCTACAAAAAATTTTTACGTTTTTAAACTCAGAATGCTTAATATATGTATTATAATAAAAGACAAATTTGCTTTTTACAAAAGACTTTGTAATAAAAACAAAAATTGAAAAAAAAGAACACTGTATTGCGTTGCTTTAAATTAAATCAAGCTTTTGAATTCTATTGAAATAGTTTTCCGAGTAGAAAAATTACGCAAGAATATGAAACTGTATACATAAAAAGCAATTGTTAAATGAGACAAATTCGGGATTAATGCGTTTTTCTGCAATTGTTTCTGATGAGAACTTTCGGGTGTAAAGAGAAAACTTTTAGGCGTTTGAAGTGTTTTCATTTGAGTATTTAAAAATTATCGTCCCTATAAACTTTTGTAAAATTTAAAGACACAAATGAGATTTGAAAAACTATTAACGTGTTTATTTGATTTTTGATCAAAAATTCATAAACGAAACTGAAGTTTTAAAAATTGCATTTTAAGCGCGTAGATCGAAACTGAAGTTTCTCTAACCGAAATTTTGAAATTTATTCTTCAAAATTGATCGAAAAGTCAGTAAATTTTACACCAAATATATAGCTTAACATAAAAAGTACGGCCTCTATTATATGGGAGGAGTGAAGTTTTATAAATATTCTTTTTGCGAAGGAAAAGACCAAAAGTGTTGATTTACATATGAAGACTTTATAAAAAATCTTATATATATTTCGAAAAAACATTTTTAATAAAGTTAAAAATGTTGTCGAAAAAAATTTTTTTAATGAGATTGAGAACTGTTCATATTTTCGTTAACTATATATTCAAAATGCCACTTGTCGTATCAACGCCTATTTTTATTACAGACCATTACTCTACACAGACGCAATAATAAGACGTTTTTGTGGGTTTTTCGCACAAAACAAGTACGACTTCTTAATCAAGTTTTAGTTTGGCTTTTTTTTGTAAAAATAAACGCAATACTCGAAAGATTCGAAATCAAACATCGAAATATTATTCTCTTTACTACTGACTTTAATACGTTCATATGTATACTCTTTAGTCTCATTCATATGTTCGCAGCTTTTTTTCTTTTGTTTCGTTAGTTTCCTTGTATAATTGAAAGGACAGAAACATATAGATCACAAATGTCGACTAACTTTTAAATTGAAATCTTGTCTTTTACACGAATTAGACTCTTTATCTATATATAAAATAGATGAGTTATTTAAAAAACGTAGCATATGAAAATAGAAAACTTAAATGTTCAACGGTAGGTTTTTCTATTTGTATTATAATATTTCATTTTTTTATTAAACAGATCGACTTCACTTATATTTTGATTATAATTTTTTATAATTTTCATATGGAATAGAATATATCACAGTTATTAGATTTTCCGGTCTAATCCCATCAAGAACGCTCAGAACAAAAAAATTTTTCTATCATTAAAAAGCGTTCCGTTAATTTTACAATTTTAAAACGTCATAAGTTCGCACTTTTTAAGTGTTTTATGAAACTTATCTATCAATTGTTTCGATAGATATTTGTTGTCTATTCTACAAGGCCCTGTCATATATATATCTTGTTTGTTTTTATTTTTTTTATTATTTCTGGGGTCATAAAAATTGTTTGTATAAATATATCATTGTGACTAAAAACCTTAGTGCGTTGTTTCTTTTATAATATACAAAATACAAACATTTTTTTCTGTGTAAAATTTTATTTGCTAAACAGATTCATTATCCGAATTTGTATTTACATAATCTTAAATCTTCATTTTTTCGGTTTACTGCTGTAAAACAAAAACGCCGAACTCACCTTTGTGAGAAATGGTAGTTTTATCAACGCACATTTTTCATATAGTGGCCTGGAGTAGTCTATAATCTGGTTTGGTTTTAGAATAACGCTGCGTGTTTTAATGTAAATTGCGCTACTATGTTTTTACGTCTATTTAGTTCTTTAATCTTATATGAGATCTACATAAAATAAATCCACGATATAACTTCTTTTCATACGCATATGCTTATCTCATATATATGTTTTTTCTTCTTTAATTCTATGTCAATATTTTTTTAATTTAGGAAAGGAAAATGTACTCATATAAATTAACAAGTCAAAAAAAAGTAAATTTCTTTTTTGTAAATGCATTTTAATGTTTTATCCTTTAATTCTATTACACTTTATATTTTTATAAGACTCATTAAATATATAATCTATAAATAAAAACTCAAAGAAAAACAACATTAAATTATTAAACGCCTTATATTTTAAAAACGTGTCTTTATCGTACGGAACAAACACTTCTATTGTTAAATTTAAATCTGAGTTTGTCTATTTTTCAGATATTAAACGAGTTTTTTTAAACTTAATTTTTTTTGACTATCGAAATAAATAGTGCTATATCTAAAACCCAAGTAGAATCAGGAATTTCTTATATCACTATTGACTTGTTTGTTTTATCTTTTTTTTTACTTCGTTTAACTATATATGTTTTTTTTAGATGTTCTTATCTATAAAAAATATACACACACTGTTTTCGATAAAAGGTGCTTTTTTTGTTTTCTACTGTAGCGCTCGGTCTGCTAATTTTTTTAATACATCTTAATCTCATACATTTTTTAGTTAGACTTAAACTAATTAATTCTAGTTCCCAAAAAAAATCAGAGAATGTAAAAGGATCAGTTATATTTTTATTCTATCTTTCTGTTAAAAAAAACTTAACGAAATATCAATATCAATCAAATCAAAAAGAATATGGTTCATAGATGAATTTACTTCCAAGAGCTTGTTGTTCAACGCAATAAAATCAACTGTACTGAGTGGTGTTTTTCTTTAATATTTTATTGTTTATTTATTGTGGCGCGCGGAGCGCGCCACGCGCGCCACATTGGCCACGCTTGAAATTCATTCAATTCTCATTAATTGAATATAGAGTGGGGGAGAAACATTTGTAAAGGCATGGGTGCAGGGTTAAATATATAGTATAATAATACTAGTTAAACTCAGATAGTTTGTTGAATTTTATATATATCTCCATATTAAAGTTTATCATGTTTTTGTTATATTGTTCAAAGACAACGGAAAAAAACCGAGTCCCGCGTGATCCGAACCCGCCATTTAAAGAATCTTAAGGCCATCGATTTGAACTGATACATCTCAGCCAAACGTGCCTAAACATATGGTTTTAAACGTATATGTATTGTTTTTTATGTAAACTTAAGTAAATCACAGATAGTTTATTCAGTACTATATATATCTGTTAATTAAAGTTTATTATGTGTTTTATATATTGTTCAAAGACAACGGAAAAAAAACCGAGCCCCGCGTGATCCGAACCCGCCATTTAAAGAATCTTAAGGCCATCGATTTGAACTGATACATCTCAGCCAAACGTGCCTAACTTAAGTGATAATGTTGTATATATATGACATTTTCTAAATACAACTAAAAAAAACATAATATAACTCATTATAGCGCGCAAGTTAATGTAATAATACGTCTATAGAAAAATCCTTAATATATTACAATAATGACAGTACAAAATATACACAAAAAAAAAATTAAAATAAAAAAGTTAAACTAGAGTTATTACGAGCTATAAAATAAACCA
>SBJP01000768.1:0-10714 GCA_014805705.1 Cucumispora dikerogammari
TTTAATTCTTTGCCTTAAACATTTCTTTAATAAGCAATTCATCTTTAAAAATAAATAAAAAGAATTAAAAAAATATATTATTTTATTGCTTTTTTTTTTTTTTTTTGGTTTTTTTTGGAAAAAAAATCGAAAAATATATGTGATTTATACCAAAATTTTTATACCCAAAATTGTCTTAAGGGTTAAACATTTAAGTATATAAAACAAAATTTTGATATTTTTTAATCTGAAACAACTTTTTACTATCAAATTAGATAAAAACGTGTTTAGTGACACAAAAAATATCTTTTTTTTTAGATGCTTGGCAAACATTAAGCTTTTTTTATATTTGTACTTCTTACTGTTGACATAAAAGCATAACGGCGCTGACTAGTCTTTATTATAAAACAATTATTTAGTAACTCGAATATTTTATTTATTGTAAAGCGACTTTATATTAAAACAGAGTTGTCACTTTTTTATATAGTTAATATTTCTTGTTCTCTTTTGGAAATACTTAAGACATTAACAGCATAAACAAAACAAACTTCTCGTTTGACAACAATCTTTTTTTCGCTCGCTTTTTTAAAACACAACTTTTTAACTAATCATAGACTCATTTTCAACTGCAATTCAAGAGCTCTATATTATAAGTAAAAAGGTAAAAGCAAATGTTAGTCAATAAAAAAAAACACCTATTCGTCTTTTTACACAAGAAATTATTACACGACTGTAGCGAGTTTTTTCGTTTATTATTTTTAAAATATTTACTTTATACTTTCTTGTAAGTCAGAACTATGTATTTATTAAAAGATTTTTTTGACTATTTTAATTCTTTATTTTATATAAAGCTTTCACTTTAACAATAAATATTTTAGTCTTTAATTGTATCAAAACAATGGCACTTTTTTTAAAAATAATTAAATTATTAGCAGATTTTAAATAAATTATTTTAACTTACAGCTTTTTTAATTGTAAATCATATTAAAATTACATGAACTTATCATTTAAGTTTTGCATTTTTGATAATCAAGAATGTGAATTTTCCAATATTGATTAATTATTTTTCTTTAAAAAAAACATTTTTTTTTGTAACACATGCCATTAAAAAAGAAAAAGCTATCAAGCTCTAACACTGATATTATAATACACAAAGAAGTCTCATCAAATAAAAAAATTTATGAAAGTTTAAAAATCATAAGTTCCCAGACTAAAACACACGCAAGTAGCAAAGATCCCTAATCTAATTTTTTTCGCCTTGCTTTTTTTTTACAAAAAAAAGGCATTGAATATATAACAGATCGTAGGCTGCGTTTGGCTTCATACTTAAGAAGAAATAAAGCTATTATAAAAAAATCAAATGTGCTTGTAATGTTGACCAACTCACAATTGCTCTTTATGAGTGTAAGTGAAAGCAAAAAAAGAATTGACACGTTTTCAACACACGAGTTCGACTCTCTTGTTGCCGACTTTAAAGAAAAAGTAGGAGAGTATTACAAAAGATATGAAGTTTTTCATCCCGAACAGTTTGAATTTTTTTGTGGAAAAATCATTGAGTTTTTTAAATATCTCAATTATTTCTGTCTAAAAAGAGATGATAAGGAAAAAGTGAATATTGCTTCTAGTCATGATGCAAAAACAAAAGATCTATTCTATAAATAACAGTTATCTGTTAAGAATTAAATTATTGAAAATTTTAGTTGATATCTTTTGTAAAATTTTTTTATATACAAAAAACTGTTTTTATATTATAGTATTTAATGTTTTTTACTTTTAATTGTAAACACTTCATCATAAGATTTATATATTAAAAAAACACATTTTGTTCTCAAAGTTTAAAATATATTATAGACCTAGTTATTTATATATCTAGAACGCGGAGTTTTTGTTTTGTTATAAAATATTTATATTAATTGTTAGTATTAATTTTTTTATTTAACAACAATTTTTTTTCGAAAAACTTTTTTCACTTTTTAGGCAAAAAAGCTTCTTCGTGATAAAACAATATCAGAATAGACGCGCTACATTACATAGATAAGTAAAACAGGTGTTCTTACAAAGTATTGTACTTAGCTTTTGAGAGCCAATGGTAATTAATATAAGTTTGCTTGTTTTTTCAGTAAAAAAAATTTATAAAAATCTTTAGCCTTTTTAAATCTAATGTCCTCTATATAAGACATGTCAGTTTCAAACCAAGAATTTGTTTTGGACACTTTATATGTCAATGTAGACGATATTTATGTGCCGAAAAAACACCAAAGTCATTATCAGTAAAGACGAAAACATATATTTAAAAATTTAAAAGAACCGAGACTGTTCGAGATATAAAAAACTTCAAGAAAATAAAAAAGGACCATATATTAAAATACCCTATTTCTTTAGTTGTTTCGGGTAGCATTTTAAATTTAAAGACACGCGATTTTATAAAAAAACTAGAAAATAAAAAAATTAAGTGAAGCTAGCACGACGATATACAAGTGAAAAATTGTTATATAGTTCATACTAATAAACTAAAAATTTTTTTGGAAATTTGTTGCTATTTGAGACCAAATAAATCAAATAATATAAAGAATGTTTGAAAAAAAACAAACTCTCGTACAATAACTTTATAACTACAAAAATGCAGTATAAAAGATTTACTTGTGTTTATTCAAATTTTACTATAATATCAAAAAAAGATAAACTAGAGCGCACCCATTATGTAATCTTAAAATAATGTCGAAATTAAGTAAAATGCTTAATAAATTATATACGATGAGCGAAAATTTGTAACTATATGAGACGATGTGCGTTTTTTAAAGGTAGAATTTTATATAGAGTAATGCTCGCTCTAATCTTGATGGATTTGGTTTTGAAATATACACTATTTGTTATTTTTTTACATATTATCTTTAGATTTTATGGCTTGTGATGAGAAAAGTCAATCGAGAATATAGTTTTCACTTTGGTAAAAAGTTATACAGGCAGATATATGTTTTTACATATGGATAATTTATATAATTTTTTGTGTAGCTTTTAGAAAGTTACTAACCGTAAAATACACACTAATAAAACGATTAGAAAACACAGTGACGTGTGTCATAAATTGATGAAAGATTTACTCTTAAGCTTTGGATCTAAGTGCAGTAAGATAGTCGATAACATGAATTTCTTTAATCTTAACAATATTGCCCGTGTCATCTATCTCCACTGGTTTTAATAATGAATACAAAACAAAAAAACAAAAAAAATTTATAAAGAACTCAAATATTGAATAAAAAAATAATAACAGTTCAAAGAAAAAAAAACTAGTTGCCATTCAGTCGGTCATATAACAAAAATAAGAAAGACAGTAAACGAGTGCACCAATCACTAAAATATCTTAATATTAAACGTCTTTCGAAAAAAATGAAAGAAAATTATTTTTATGTGTTTTTGAAAAGATTCTTCAAAAATGCATTCTCTAAGATTTTTCGACAAGCAAAAAACCTTTAATCTCGATTTTTTAAAAGTTATTGCTTATCGACTTCTTAGATTTGTCGATCCATAAACGTAAAAATTAGTTATCTATGTGACATCAAATAGAAACATGGTCACTGTTTGTACTATTATAAAAACGCAAAGAAAACCTTGACTAAACATTTATGTGTCAAAACTAATACGCTTTTCATCCAGAAGACTGTTATAATAAATTCTACTCAATAAAATTTTAGCTAAAAACACAAATAAGTGTTGTAACTAAGTTTTGAAAAAGCAAGTAATGTCAGAAAAAACAACAAAATCTCCTCAAAACATCTACAGTCTAACCTCGAGCGCAAATTTAACTATAATTTTGGGATAGCAAATGTTTTTAGATAGAAGTAGTACTGTAAATAAAAAACTTAAAAAAGCATTTGAAAACAAACTAAATTACGAAAAGTTTATTATTTAATAACCAAGGCATTTTTAAAACATTAAAACTCTAAAGTGTTTTTTTCAAAAAAAATGGTAATATTGATTTAAAAATATAAAAGTTTTTGAGCAGTTGTGTGTTTTTAATTCTTTTTTTTAAAATGATCTTTATAGAAGACATCTATAAAAGACTCGGTAAAAAAAAACATGCTAGTAAATATCAAGACATTTAAGCAAAAAATGAGATTCTAGTTTTTTTTTTATTGGCATGACAACGGAATCAAAAAACAAATTTATGGTTGTCCATACAGTATGGACATTGACTTTTCAAGTGTCAGAAGAAAAAAACTTGTCTTGGATGTTAAGACTTAAATTCAAAAACCGTAATTCTTTTTTGTATTGTGGGTCAAAACACTAAGTCAAAAACTGTAATTCTACTTTGTCTAGACAGCTTGGGCATTGGCTTTTCAAGAGTTAAAATATAAAAGTTTTTTTTTGTTATACTCATTTTTAAATGCATATTATTATAAGCATTTCTTTCCGTTTTTTAGCACAGCTTATTAGATGTAGTAGATTTTTGTTTTTTAAAGCACCCAATAAAAATATAATCTTTAATATTCTTTTTTAATGTAGCTTATTGTATGCATTAGATAATATACTGTTCGTTTATAAATTTTAAAAAAATACTAAAAAATTTAAATTTTAGTAGCTTTAATAAATCAGGTATTACTTTATGCTAAAAAAATTTTCAAAAAATACCGTAACTGTTTATTTTTTCTTTTATTTTTTAATAAAAATAATTTTTGATAGAATAAGCATCAAAAACCGGTTTTAAATTAAACAACTCATAGTAATACACAATTTTTATAGCTAGTATAACATATTGCGGCTTTACTATGACATTGTTCACTACTAACGACACAGACCACTGTAATATGACATTTTATGAACGTAATATGCTATTATACAAACAAACACATAAACAGAAATAGCAATAACATTAAAACAAGATTTTAACTAAATAAATATTGTTTCAATGGCATACGTGCTTAAATAAAATTGCACTAGATATAATTCACTTTTTAAAAAGCTTATTTTATATACTTTTATTATATAGCATACTTGCCATGAACGGTGTCATATTGGCCTAGACATTGTCATAATGAAATGAGAAGTGTCATATTGGAAATGAAAATGTCTTTTTAGATGTAGACAGTGACATAGTAGCACTAGACAATGTCATACTTTCTATAAGATTTTATATAACATATTGTTAAATTAAAAAAAAGAAAAATAAAATATTGTGTAATTTTTTTAAACAGTTACAGTGAGCATTCTCTACAGTAAACACTTTCGCCACAGATATTTGTCGTGTTTAACATTCAAGAGTGGGAACAAAAAAATTTTTAAATAAACAATTTATTACCCTAAATTTTTTTAATCTCAAAAAATCAAGTATTTTTAAAAGACGGCTGTTTTTTCTTTAAATATTAATTGTTTTAACTTCAGAACTAAAATTAATTTTTTAGGTTTTTATCATCAAACAAAGTTTCTAACTTTTTAAGCATAATTATTGTATCTAAAAAATTATTTTTTTATGCAATTATCTGTTTTTTTTAAACTAAACTCTTCAATACATTTAATATTAACCAGATAATTTATAAGCTCAGCGTAATTTTCTGAGACTTCGTCTTCAATAGCATAACACAACATCGTGTCGTTGTCAACAGTGTCATTTTGTAGCCTGTACATATCCTGTGATTGTGGATTGTGTAGCGGTTTTCCATAACAAGATCCAATAGTTTTTATTAAAACTGTATCTCAAACCAAGTGATAAAACACATAGCATCATAAATTGCAGTTTTTTTTATATATAGGGTTTTCCTATTGTTAGCGACAAATTAAAAAAATTAATTAAAAAAAGAATTTCTTTCCTATCGTTAGGACAAATTAACAAAATTAATTAAAAAAAGAATTTTTTTCCTATCGTTAGCGACAAATTAAAAAAAAAAATTAAAAAAGAAATTGTTTTCCTATTGTTAGCGATAATTTTTATATCGTTAGCGACAAATTAAAATTTTAATAAAAGGCATACATAGTTTTATTTATTTTATTAAAAAAGTTAACACAAGAACGTTCTCATTTTCTACAAATATATAATAAAAAACGAAAAAAATATAAATTAAAAACAATCAATATAAAATTTTACTCATTAAAAGATGCTCTTCGTCTACTACTTTTAATGGCTCTTAGCATTTTTCTAAAAAAGCTGTCGCAATCATCTGCAGTAATAATATTTATCCCAGCTGTTATTAACTCTCTTAACATCGCTTCTGATGTCGCATTTGCACGCAAAACATAATTTCTCTACTTACTAAAGCAATTTTCTATAATATTTAACATTGGGAGTAAGAAAGCAAATACTTCAAAATAATACCCTCACTTACTAAAACATCCCGAGGACCAGAATAATGATGTATATAAGCATTATCTAAAATAAAAACAGAAATGTTAAGACCTAGATCAGCAGCTTTAACTTTAAGGTTTGAAATATAACTCTTAAAATCCTCGTCTGTAAGAGGCGTGTCGTTTATATGACAGTTTATTATTTCATATTTGTGTGCTGCTGCTAGCACAGAAATATTTTTTGATCTTGTTGTCGTTGTAGTCAATATGGAAGCCGTCCTCAACAATGATCTACCTCTTTTGGTTTTAGATACAACACTAAAACCAACTTCATCAATGAAAATTAAGTTTTTATCTTTCACTTTAAACGAGGCTGCGAAAACTTTTCAGCGTATAGAAAACGCTTTTCTATAGTTTCCGCAGTGTTTCGTCTTATTGTCACTGCAACAATTTGTTTTAGGGTATAATTAAAGTCTTTTAAACAACGATTAACTGTATTGTCATCTACAGACACTGTCTATCATGGGAAGTTTTTTCTACAACAGCCTTTAAGTAAGCGCTGGGTTTACGTCTACTAGGTTTCTTATATAAAACTTATCTTCTTCAGAAAGTTTGTTTTTTTATTACCCCCCCCCTGTTTTTTGGTAAGATTATACCCTCACTAATAAGATGTTTTGTTATTCCATTAACCGTCAGCCGCGAGAGCTTTACTTCTCTTAATTTATGACATGTAGACAAGCCTTAATTGTATTTAAAAATTACGTTTTGTCTTATTTCAGCTTGTATTTTAGGTCCCCGAGACTGTCGCTGTTGAGTTGGTGTCGTGTTATAGTTTTATCTTTATGTATTATTCTTTTGTCATAATTTTTTCTGTTTAATTTATAAAAGATTTACTTTATGTGTTTTAGTAAATATAATTTTTGGTGTTAACTTTTTTTATAAAAAAATAAAACCATGTTTGTTTTTTATTCAAATTTTAATTTGTCGCTAACAATATGGAAATTGTCGCTAACGATGGGAAAACAATTTTTTTTTAATTAATTTTTTTAAAAAGTCGCTAACGATAGGGAAATTGTCCTAGCGATAGGGAAACATTTTTTTTTTAATTAATTTTTTTAATTTGTCGGTAACGATAAGAGAGGAAAAATTTTTAATTAAAAAAAATTTAATTTTCGCTAACGATAGGAAAATTGTCGCTAACGATAGAAAAACCCCATATTTGTATAATCGAAATTTTTATTTTTCTGGCTGTCACAGTTAAATAAAATCCTGTTTGATATCATTTTTTTTTAATGCTGTAGTTTAAAAAATTTTATAATTCTTTGATCACAGGGCTAAATTTAAGGGTTTCCCGGTAGGAAATAAACTGCTTCTATATGACTATCCGTGTCGAAAAAATACATAATATAATGTCTAAAGTTAGCAATATTTTTCTATTTTTTTTATTTCTTTTTGAGTTTAAATTATCTAGCCATTTTTTAAATATTAATAACATCAGACAAGGATTTTTATTTGTCGATACGTGAAGTTTAAAGCGATAATGTTTATATACAATTTACAGTTCAAATTCGTTATTTTACAGTTCAAATTCGTCCAACCATTATTTAATAAATTTTTTTTTAATAAAAAATTATTTACTTGTTTTTACTGAAGATGATAAGATAGCTTCGCAGCACATCGTACAATATTCCTATTTATATATTTGTAATACCCTCAAAATTCTCTGATGTAATACACTTTTCCGCGTGAAGTAATAAATCTGACAGCCCCAACATAGTGCCCGTTGATAATAAACCTTCTACTGTGCTTTTTATTTTCGAAAAGCAATTCTCAATTGGATTTAGCATATATAAGTATGGAGAAAGAAACGAAAACGAAAAACCTTGTTGTTCACATATTCTCGTAGCGAATCTCTTCTGTGTATTTTAGCATTATCTAAAATAAAACACCTGCTCTGCAACCCTGAGTTTCTCTTATATGCTCGCACAGCTCGCCAAAGAACGCGCTAAATACTTTTTTCGTTGCTGTAGAATTCGATATTACCTTTGAAAAAAACAACTTTATTTTATGATATACAGAATATAAGAGTTACAGATCTTTCTCGAACAGTAGAAATCAACACATTGATTCGTGTTCTAAATTGTGATCGGGACTGTGTTTTACTAGTGTGTAGATTAAACGATGATTCGTCGATAAATAATATACAGTCCGATCTCCAAATGGGAAAAATCAAACGTGGGGAAAACTCTGTTAATGGGAAAAACCTCAGTTTGGGGCAAGAGTTAAAAAAATCTATTAAAATATAAATTTCGTTAATAAAAATAAAAACTCGAATTGGGGAATTACATAAAAAATTGAAATTATAATATACATGTCTAAGAAACTATCCGCTCGAACCAAAATACAGATCTGTGAACAAATAAAGGAGAAAAAGATGAAAGACAGAGCAATATGTGCTAAATTTAAAATATCAAAATGAGCTTTGTTTAAAATTAAATCAGAAATGGGCGAAATTCTAAAGACAAAGTGTTTAGATAATTTATAAGAAGATTCTTATAAACTTAACGAAGCGATATATGCTAGTTTCTGTGCGCTAAGAAATCGAGACATTTTCATAAACGACCCCGTTTTAAAAACAATGGCTTTAAAAGTAGCAGTTAGAGCCCCAATGCCAAATTTTAAAGCCTCAAATGATGGTTGGCTCTTTAGATTTAAAAAGAAATATAAAATTAAATTCAAAGCATTAAAAGGGGAGTCAGAGTCAGCTAATACAAAAGCTGCTATTAATTTCTTGGAGAATGCAGAAAGCCTTGTTTCCAAATATGGAATCAAAAATGTTTTTAATTGTGACGAAACGGCTCTCTATTATAGATCGCTATCAACCAAAAGTTTTGTTAGTAGCAATGATAATTGTAAAGGTGTTAAGATTTCTAAAGAAAGATTAACCCTGCTCTTATGCTGTAGCTTAGAAGAAGAAAAAACAGCCCCGCTTCTAATAGGAAAATCAAAATCTCTTAGAGCATTAAAAGGCATTATATTAAGTTCAATTAGAGTAGAATATGATCATTCTTGTAATGCTTGGATGACCCGATCAATATTTACCAGCTGGATAGAAAGGCTTAATTCTCGTATGTCGAAAAAAAAAGTAGCATTAATTATGGAAAATGCTACATGTGATTCAGTTAATGCGACTTTTAGCAACATAGATATCATATTTTTGCCAAAAAACACGACATCTCTTATCCAGTCCCGTGACCAGGGTATAATTAAGTCTTTTAAAGACAAATATGTAAGGTTTATGACAGAATATATGATTTATAATGAGATTTCTGCTGAAAATATTGATAAAATAATTAAAAATACTTCGATATTTGATTCAATTTGCATAGCTAAATTAGCATGGAAAAACGTATCTATTGCTACAATTGTTAACTGTTTTAATAAGGCTTTAAAGTTTGAGTCGGAACAGTATATAAAAAAGATGAGTGAGTATACAACTGAAATTGAAAAAGATATCAAGCCTAATTTAATGGAAGAAATATTGGATGATGTGTTTTATGACTTGGAAGATTCAAAAGACTCATCTTCACAGTCGGGAAAAAGATTATATACAACAGGCGATGAAATGCCTGATATGGTTAATTTAGAAAGCCAATTCAGTAGCATTATTACATTTCCGAAACGGCATTGCCCAGAATATATATTAAAGCTTTATAAACTCAAAGTAGGGATTATGCAAACATTGAAAAAAAAAAGAGAGCACAATTTTAGATTTTTTAATTAAAAAGTAAGTTTCTTAGTGTTTTATATTTAAAAAAGAAAAAACCTGTGTTTGGGGCAAAATTTTGCCCCATTTGGAGGTCGGACTGTATTTCTATAAACACCAACACAACGGTTGTTATACTAAAGTGAATACTGTCTTCTAGTTTCTATTTTTTAGGTTTATTTACTATTTCAAGCTCTCTATGTAACTTTTCAAGGTTATTTGTATTTGTAACTTTTTTAAAACATTTGCAATTGTGATATAAAGAGCTTGGTGTTTGTTTCCATTTCAATTTAGAAAAGTATTTGCTTTAGCGTGGCTCTAGGATTTGAGAAAATTATATTCTCAATTCAGTTTTCGATTTTTTCTGTTGCTTTTATTTTTCTAGCTCTATTCTGTTTGTTTTTATTTACTCATTCTTCATTTTTAAACACTGCCAAAACAGTTCTAACAGTGCTGTGCTTAATATTAAGAACCCCTGCCTCGTATTTTGAGGTAATTTCGTTTTCGAAAACCTTTCTTATTATATCCGCTTTTTTATGTTTATTTGTTTTTTAGCATTTTCTTCTCTGTGTTTGATTGTTGGTATTTTCATTGAAATGTTTATTGTTTGGATTGGTGTTTATGGCAAATTTTAAAAGATCTTTTCAACAGTTAAACAACCATATGTTAGTCAAAAGATTGACTTAGTTAAAA
>SBJP01000769.1:0-10699 GCA_014805705.1 Cucumispora dikerogammari
CCCTATTTGGCATCAAGTCCCTTTTTTACCCCTATTTTGGTATCAAGTCCCTTTTTTACCCCTATTTTGGTATCAAGTCCCTTTTTTACCCCTATAGGGGTAAAAAAGGAACTTGATCCCAAAATTCTGTTATAATTCAAATAAGAAAAATTTGTCTAAAATAAAATAATTAAAAATTAATAATAGTTTAGTTTTATATTGAACAAAAATCTATTTGTTTTTAGTATCTGTTTCGCCGTATTGCGCAAAAATCACTACGCACACCATTTTTGTTTTTAATGAACGTTTTTTATTAAAAACGTTTGTTCGTCTCTTCTCTAATTAATTTTTTTTTGTTTTGTATAGATATATAGAATATATATTAAATCGCAACTACGATAGCTTAGATGTTTGAACTTATATTATCATCCGTTAGCTTATTAGTTTCTCGAAGCAGACTTTTTTTTTATTTAGTTAATATAGTCAAACATGTTCTTTTGGTGGGATTGACCTGCGGCGGATAATAAATACCCTTTAATATGAATTTTAGACGCCCGTTAACATTTCATTTTTTTATATTTTCTTTGATTATCTATAAGAAAATAATATAATACTAAGTAAAAAATTTATTAAAAAATTATCACTTCTTATATTTTTTATTGCGCATAATGTGTAATCTTTTTATATTTAATTTATTCTTTTAATATAGAGCATATTCTATTTCTATTTCGTTTTTTAATCTGAACTGTTACTCTTCGTTTTTTAATTACTTTTCGAACGAACCATAATTGACACTTTGCTTGTGTACTAGTTAAAATATGTTATTTTTGACATATTTTAAATGAAAAATCTCGAGTGTTTTTTTTCCTTCATAAATTTTGATAAAAGACCCCATGTTTACAGTCAATTTGTTTTTAAGAGTTTATGTGCCTATTATTCAAACAAGCAATCTGCGTGTACTGATTACATCTGTTTCTTTCGTAAAAGGAATGCAAGAACAAGAACCGTGTATTTCTGAGGAAACCGGTGTCAGTTCAAAACACTTGTGTTTTTCCAAAATAAATGAGACAATTCAATGTGGAACTGAACAAGATCATATTGAACAAAAACCGTTATTGGTAAGAAACAAAACTCGGGATAATGTTTGTTATTACAAGAACAAAGAGTCAGATACTAATGACGCTACTGCTTCAGATGCTAGCGTGGCTGTAATACCAGATCAAGAGAAATCAAAAAGGCTTTTTGAAAATGGCATACAACAACTTCCATATACGAGTTATTCGATTTACCCAAAGTTAGAAAGTTTAAAACACAGTTCTTCTAATAGGTGTAAAGATACCAAAACAGATTTATCGACAGATGTAACCAAATGTTCCAAATATCACCAAGACCATAATTCTATTTTATCCAAAAGTTACAATCGAAAGAGAGGAATAACAGAAGACTCGTTTTTAGAACCAAAAAAGACAAAATCACGACTTAAAGTTAAAAGGAGTCTCGAAGAAACGATTATACATCTTTTAAAAACTAAAAAAAGTTTTGCTGACATGCATTATGAAACTCATATTAATAATTATACTTCAACAGGAATCGCAACAGAAAGCGCCGCAACTACCAAAACTATGGAAACAAATTGTGAAATTAAAAAAACTGTAGAAAACAAAGAAAAAAATCAGATATCGAAAGAAACAAAGATTAGGGGTGATTTGAGCAATAAATCCGATTTTGAAGAGATTGGTAGACATTCTTATTGTGAAAGTAGTAAACATTCGGATAATATATTCAGCAATCTTCCTCAGAGCGTACTTGACATGGATTCAGCGGGTTCGGATGAATATAACAAAATTGCAGATCATTCGAGCTCAACTGTCGAGCCTAGAAACATCGACGCGTATGTTGACCAAAAATTTAAACCGATATCAATAGAAAAAGATCCTCTAGTAGCTCGTGAAAATTATAAAAAAAGATTTTCAGTTGATTATAAAATCAACAATTCTATAAATCTGGCTTACTCGCCGCCCAATCACAGTTGTAAGTTAAAAACATTCGAAATCATGTGTATGGAAAGTCAAAAGGAAGATTTAAATAAAACAGATGACAATTATTCTTCTGTGACTGTGTTTTTCTATAATATTCCTGTGTTCCTGATTATCGATTTTGATGCTTTCTCTAATGATTGCCGTTTTAATAAGAGGAAAGTCGAATACACTAAGCTATCTTTTTTCCGAGACATACGATTAACTATACATTTTTTGAAAAATAAAAAGATAAAAATGATTGAACTTATGCCGGTTTTTATATTTACTCGAGAAAGCATATTTTTCTTCTCACATTACACACGCTTTGTCAAGCGTTGGGATTATTGTGATTCTAAGCAGTATACATCATGGTTATATAACACAAACCAGAAAACCACTCAACAAACAGCTACAAATAATAATGACACTATTAAAAACATCATAGATCTAAAAAACAAGTCTCATCATTTTATAAAATTTGTTCTTAATAATATAAGTAAATTTGAAGAATATATAAGGCACAATAAGAGTTCAAACTTTGATATCATAATCGATATAATACAAGAGTTAAAACAGTTGGAAGCGCATTTACAAAGAATGAGAAAGAAAACACATTCCACTAATTTTATAAAATTAGGAATGGAAGAAATTTTCGATTTTCATAAGAAGTTCTTTAACGAGAAAGACAACCTCCCAATGATAGTCGGAGAAGACACTGTAGAGGATGTTCTTATTATGGTTTATACTAAGTTATATGAAAACTTTAAAGTTTTATTGAGCTCAATGTTAGTGGCGTATAATTTATATCTATATGAAGCCTAGATGAGAACATAAAACCGCACTAATAACAGTATATTTTTTTGTTCATTTAATTTTACAATTTATATCTATCTGTTATAAAACTCTTATTACTGAAAAAACATACAGTCGTTTTTAGTAATCGAAAATTTTAAAATTTATTAATTAAAGAAATTTAAACACATATTTTTTTTTCAAGTTTTTCAATATCAAATTATATTGTATCTGAGTTCTAAGATTAATAAAACATGTTGACATAAACAGAGCTGTTTACCGAGAACTCACTTGAAAATCGTACTCATAAAGAGTTCATCTCGAAACATATTATCACGAAGAATAAGCATTTTATGTGGATAAAATACACCCGCAGTTAACTATGAATATTGTATTAATTTCAACCTGACATTTGAAAAAGCTGCACTTAAAAAGCTGATAAAAAACAGCAATTTAATAAACGACGTCGTCTTAGTGTAATAGCAATATAAAAAAGGTAGGTACTTAAAAAACACATGTGGTTCTCATTTGTAAATAGTCGCGAAAAAATAAATTTTGAAATGATGTTGTTAAAAATCTTTAGAAAAATAGACAATTATAATAAAACCCAAACGTAGACAGTAGTAGAATTAACATAACTTGTCGAAATAAATACAACTAAAGAAATAACAGTTTTTGTGTTTTAATTTTGTTTTCTGTTGGTAGTTTAATCTATAGTTTCAGAATTTTAAAGTCTTTATTTTGACGACAGTTTTTTTAAGTTTCACTTTTCTCGTAAGATTCTCATGTATTAGATCCTCCATTATAGTGCGATATAAAAATATAATCTCTTTTGTAATTAAAGAGACTGTGAGTTTTGTTTAAGAAAGACTTTTTTATTATCGTAACGGGTTACTAGCACATAAAAACTATTTTTTTGAACGTGTAAAAAAGGTATAATTATAAATAGAGAAGATTATCAACTAAAAAGTTTTTTTTATTTATAGAGATATAAAAATAAACTAACGCATATACACTCTATTCTACTATAAACTAAAGCTCAGTGTACAAAATAGAAAAAAAGTGAGAAATAGACACCGTAGAACGTCTTTTTTATCTAAATGAGCCGAATAGAACGTTTTTTTGTTTGTTAATCAAAATAAAAAGGTCTAAAGTATACACAACAATAAGAAAAAATTCATATTATTCAAGTAAATTTGGTAAATATATATACTATCAAATATAGTTTTATGGACAATTTCTTATTATTGTGTATACTTCTGATCTTTTTATTTTTCTATTTATTAAATAAATAAAAACGTTCTATTATATCCATTAAATCTAAAAACTTTTTATTGTGTTTATTAAATAAAAAAAGTTCTATTTTTGTCATCTAAATAAAAAGACGTTCTATTTCTATTATGTCATCTAAATAAAAATACATTGTAAGATGTCTATTTTGCACTTTTTTTCGAATCTTAAATAAAAAATATGCTCTGAAAACACTTTTATAAACAATGAATAATGTAAAAAAAAGTTTGTTTTTTCTAAAAACTTTTTTTTTTAAGACGATTTATTTTAAACTTTAAATTGAGCGTTGGAAGATAGATTTTTTGACTGTTCGTTAGTTTTTTTTCTTATTCGAGATCTTACACAAGTATTTGATACTTTTGATTAATTTATAAAATTGTTATCTGCATGTAATTCAAATAGTGACGCACGGTAGATGACTAGAAGAACTTCGGAGTAACTATTTTAGCATTTACTTCTGATGTAATTATGCTTTATTGTGTTTAAACGCTCATTGGAAGTTTACATAAAGTAAATTTGAATTGGGTTTGTTCTAACCTCATAAAAATTCTTTTTCGACATTACAGAATCCCTTATACCATTTGTTTCGGGAAATCTTCAATCGTTAAACTGGCATTTATATAGAAAGTTTCAGTCTATATTTACATCATTACATTAACTTGAGTCGTTTATTTTAATGTTTTTTTTTAAAAAACAAAATCTTTGTTAGCAACAACCTCGACCCTATATTTAAGATTGTTTTTGTTTAAAAGTATATATCTCAATCAGATAATAAATATCAGAATGATAAATTTAAAACACTCTAAAACCTATAAACATAATCGTTTCTTACTCTAAAAATTTTTTTTACGTATGCTGCACAAACTAAAACGAACCCCATATTACAAAATTTTTTTTAAAAATCTGCATCATTCAACAATCTTCAATAAAACTTTTTTTCTTAAAAAAAACTCTTCTAACACACAGAAAAAAACAGAAAACAAACAAAACACACTCAATTCCGGCTGATATTTCTATATACATTAGAGTTTATTTTTTTAGATGAAAAAAAAAGAAGCACTTATATGCGATATTAACCAAACGATTAAAAACGATACTAGAATTGTAGATCGAAAAGATTTTTATGTAATGTAATAATCTGAAAAAAAACAAAGTAGACTTTACGAAAAAGAGTCTAAAAAAAAAAGACTTTGTCAGAAATGATATTATTTTTAAATAAAAATGTAATGTTTACATAATACGACTTAATATAATCGCGGGCAACTCTCCACGTATTAAAACTACGATTATAACAACAAGTGTTTTTCTATCACAATCTTAGTTGCTTCTTTAAAAAAACACTATTAGAAGCGAAATAGAAGAACGAACGAAACTGAATTAAAGAAAACGAATAAACTGAAATCGAGGTCGATATATATTAACTAATGAATGCCTAATTGTAGTGTAATATAATGGCATTTTGGTCGACAGTTTTTATCAAATAAAAAATTTTTCTATTATGTTCTTAACTTAGTGCCTCAGTACTTGCCCAGTGTACACATCATTATAATCCCAATTTAGCTATTTACACTATAATCTTATTTAAAAAAACTTTCAGTATAATTCAAATAAACAGCATATTTAATTTAAAGCTCAGAACATTATATAAAAATTTTTAAATTTCTTTATTAAACGCTATAAAAACATGTATTATGTGTTTATCACGCAAAAGCGAACTAAAACGAACGTTTTACCGTTTTTTGATAAAAAAAGTTTAATAATTGAAAAAAATACTAAAAATATCTAGAACCGTTCTCTCATCTAACAACAAAACAATAATAAATAAGAGAACTATTCAGTTATTAATTGTTAATGAAAAATGATTACTTTTTTAGCTTGTTTATACTTAAACATTTTAACTTAAATAAAATATAATAGAAATTATCTTAAATAGAATTATAAAGAGGGAAAGACAAACGAAAGTTAGACAAATACCCTAGACCCTTTGTAAGAATAATTCCTAATTGTTTTTAAATAGAGAATTAATATATAACTAATAATACTAAAAGGTTTTAATCAAAATTATAATAGAAAACATTTTTAACTGATAAAACCAGTCGATTAAAATATCATTTTCGTTACGCCACACTTGAACACTTATTTTATCACTTTATTTTAATTAAGAAGCTTTTTTTATATGATAAAAATAAGGAGAAACGAATTAATTAACGAATATTCAAAACTTTTTTTTTATTACTCTTAATTAAACATCTTTTTTTTTATTGTGCGCAAAGCAGTTACGAAATGATAAAAACCCCGTTTTTAGTTGTTTTTTTTTGAGTTTATCAACTGTTTTTTTTTTAAAAACGTCATTAAATTTTTTTATTCTTTTGTTCGCAAGCGGAAGTGATTAATACAAGTGTTTATGGTGTTTAACAGTATAAGTATGAGAAATTACTTTATGTTGGATTAACCTTTACTTAAATAGTTTGTGTTTAATTAAATTATAGTGTTCCTCTTCTTAATTGATCTATACTATCTGGAGAGAATGTAAAAGCAGTTTAACTTGTAATATGTTTTTGTCATTACTATTTTTTTTGGTAATATTTTTTAATCAAATCTAAAATATGCCGTATAAAAAGTGTAATCCAAATTAACATGTTAGTCAAAAAGGACACTACACATATTAACAACATTTATTTTTGATTATATTGATAAATCTGCATTACAGTGTATTAAACAAACAAATATAGATCGTTACACAGGTGTATACACCGGCAAGATGCTATATACTTTTACTTTTGCCTTAACATTTACAATGATAAAAAGCGTTAAATATACACTATATATATTCAAAGCTTAAAACGTAAAAGCTGTTTTTTTGCAAAATTTTTTTTGTGTTTTTTATTATATAATACATCCGATAAAGAATTAAGGTTATGTGTTTTAGAAAACGGCCTTGGCTTTGTTTTATTATAATCGAAACACATTAGCATGAATTACGAAATATAACTTGAATCTAAATAACAAGATTGTATAATTAATGTGCTAAATGTATGTTATTGTGGTGTTTAGAGTTTAAGCGAAGAGATACTGAATTTTTTTCTTTCTGTTACACCGATAGTGTTTTGTATTTATTTTCTGCTTTTTCTTTATAAAATAAAATATTAATATATCGAGCAACTCGCCTTAATTAGTTGGAAAAATCTTTTTTCTTTTTGTTCTCTGCGTGCTTTTGTTCGTTTAGTATGTTTAGTTTTGTTCGTTTTTTAGTTTAAATATTTCGTTTTGTTTGCGTTTGTTTTAAGACAAAGTGTAATGAGAAAATTTTAATCTGTTTTTTAAAAACAAAAGTTCAGCACTGCTGGTTTATAGGTTCTTTAATAAAACATGTAGTTTTCTAGCAATTTACTTGGCTGTCAAGCGTTTTACTTACTTATTACAATATATTTACATTTTTTCAAGGGTTTTACTAACTTTCAAGAGTTTCACTTACTTGTCAAAAGTTTTACTCTCTCTTTAAAAGTTTTATTCACCTGAAGTGAGTTTAATATATTATATTTAAAGTGTTACACACCTCACACACACGCTTTCTTAGAGAAATAATAACTATGAAAAATAAATAAAAACGCGCATCTTTAGAGTCGAGCCTTTTTCACTAAATTTTACTACCATATAAATCTACAAGCTAAGCTTCTAGCTGCAAATTTACTATATATTATATAAACAAAGAAATGTTTTACGAAAACGAACAAGCGAACAAATTTAATAAAAAAAACAACAATATATGAATAAATCCAAGCGAATAAAAAAGTTTTTGCGTCTATCGCGGCAACAGAGAAAAATAAATTTTTATTATTATAATTATAAGAATTTTTCTATAATAAAATTATAAAAGAATATGTTTAAGTTATGGGAGAAAGTCGGTGTTTTGGGGACGGTAGTAAAAGCTTTCGTTTAATTTTTTTTATTTTTTATTATGTCGTAATATGTAGAATATAAACGTTCGCTTCAAATTTTCTGCTGTAAGACTTTTTTTTGTGTTTCATATACGTGTTAACTTTTCGTGTTCTTGTTGTGATTTATATATATGGAAAATATATTTTGTGATTTTTTTCAGTTTTCAAAAAAAACGAGTTCTACACAGAATTGAACCGAAATAACTACAAAGCGCTCATTTTCATTAACAAAACGAAGTTTTTGTATAATTTAGTCTAAACCAATTGTTTTAAGTAATTTTTTATTTATAAAACTAGGTTTGTATTTATATATAAAACAGTAAACAATATTGCATAAAAATATTTTAGGTTTTTGTGCGTAATGTATGCTTTTGTAACACTACGCGAATTAACGACTAAAAAACATTGAATAAACAGTGTTCTTACATTTTTATTCGCTATTAGCTAGAATCTAGCTATAAAAAAAATTATAAGTTTTGAATCACTATATTTAAAGTCTTTTGGCTTGATTATATTTAAAAAATTTATTAGTATGACGTAAAAGAAAAATTCGAACTATCAGATGATTTTTGATTTACGTGTAATGTAACATTGAATAGTATTTTAAAAACTATCCCACAAAATGTCACACTACAGCATATAAAAGCATTTTCATAGCATTAGGGTAACTAAAAAACCAAGTCTTGGCCATCTTTTAGATGATTTAAATTTTTCTGAAAACCTTGTTTAACAGAACATATGTTTTTTTATAAAACGAACGTGTTTTTCTCGTATTTTTCGTGTTCTTTTATAAACTTTTTTTTATACATCTTTGTCGTTTCAACGTATTCAAGCCCATTCGATTCGTCAAAGACTTTAAAAAGATTCTTCAATGTTTTTTTATTACTAAGATTTTTTTTACACTTTTCAAGAGCTAGAAATATACTCAAGACTTCAAAAAGCAAAGTTTATATAATCGTGTCTATTTTTATCTAGAGCAAACTTGTTTATTTTTTCTCTCTTTAAATTTTCTCGTCTATTTTTACCCAAGATAATCTGTTTCTGTTCATTCTGTAAAATATGTGGTTTTAAGTCTTTTATAAAAACGAAATATGTTTTTATGTGTAATAAAATAAAATAAGCGAACACTATTCGGTCTTTTCTATTAGTTTTTATTTTCGTTCGTTAGTTCGTCATTATGTTAGTTTCATTAGTTTTTTTCGTTTTGTATATTATGTCTAAATTTTTCCCATAAATTTTCTGACCTACCAATCTCATAAAATGTCTCCTGTGTTTTTTTTTCGATGAAAAAAATAGAGGTTTTCAGTTTATTTTTGTTTTAAAACACTATGTTTTATTTATAGACTTCAAAACATTGCATCTATTAAGAAACACAGTCAATGGATCGTTTTGAAAGTTATATATGATTATAAACTAGTAAAACTTTTTACAACAAAAACTCTTGTCAATCTTGTTAAATTTTTGACAAGTTGTAATGCTCTTGTTACTGACTCAATCTGTTGACAGTTGAATAAAATTTTAGAACAAAAAAGTAGAACTCTTAATAAGTGTGAAAAATTCTGACAAATGTAGGAAAACTATTTACAAGTAAAAGTGTTTTTGACAAACGAAAAAAATTTCGGCACTTGATTACTAAGCCCTCGGCCCTTTTAATTATAATTTCTATTATAATTTAATTAAATAAAAAGATTTAACTAAAAACATTCCTCAAATTAATCAAAGTTTGAATTTAATTAGCAATTGATAATCGAGCTTTGTTTTATTTATTGCTGTTGCGTCTAGACACGTTAGTCTTTTTTTTTTAATTGTTTTTCTTTTTTATAAAATTCATTTGTTCGTTCGTTTTAGTTCGTTTTCGAGTACATAAACGACGCTAATACGTGTGTTCATGTCGTTTTAAAGTGATATATTTAAAGGTTATTATAAAATGACTTGTTTTTTACTCCATTTTTTTACTTAATTTGAATTATAGTGTAGTTTTCTTAATAAAAGTTATAATGAAAGGGAGATATTACGCAAATATTTAAAGTTTTTGATATAATGAACCTTTTCATTAAAGGTGACTTTCATATCATTAAAGACCAATTTTTTTAAAATAATATAATTTTTTGTTCTTTCTATTGTTAATGACAATCTATCTATAGTTAACGACGAAAATCAAATTGAATAAAATATATAAACCCTGACGATCAGAATAACGAACTGCGAAAAATAAAATAAAAAATATCAGCCGAGACAAGACAATACGCATTTTTTAAATACAATCAAAGGCTTTCCGATTCCCGAATCTCTCAGATTAGATTCTTTCTAAATATACAATTCATTAAATAATTCTATTGTTCTGTATAGTAATCGTATTTTATCTAAAAGAAAGAGCGGGTGTTATCAAAGTATACTTATCAAGAAAATAAACTTATATTAGAGCATTGATGACTAAAACAGTCAACTCTTATTTTTTGGCCGTTGTTGAACAACTATATTTTGAAAAAAAAACAGAATAGACGGCAATATTTTTGCTCGTATTTGTTAAGTTCCGTTACACGCTTAACCAATTTGTTTGTTCACATACAGACAAACTTAACTAATACTATCAAAAACAGGTTATTATATGCTGAAGCCACTGCTAGATTATATTTTGAAATATAATATAAGATCGATTCGTTTTTTAGACGAGTCGCCAAA